>PVJI01019897.1:0-30078 GCA_004026765.1 Micronycteris hirsuta
GTAACCCACATCACAGTGTTGTAGTGCTGTATGTGGGGGAGGGGTCTGAGAGGAAACAGTGCCACTTGCTCAGCTCTTGGCCAGCTTTCAGTCACTTCCTCCACTACCCAGAAGCAAATTGGGCCCTTCTGGTGCTGATTCCTTGGTGGGTGGGTTTGTGTACATTCTGGGACCCTGTAGGTCTCTCCAATGAACTCTCCTGTGAGGCTGGGAGTTTCTCCTGCTGCCTCAACCCCCACAGGTTTTTCCAGTAAGAGGATTGAGGCTTTATTTCCCCATGCTGAAACATTGGGTTGCATGGTTTGTCTTGCTCCACAGTTGTTCCTACCAGTTTATTCGAATGCAAATGTGGGACCTCCCTCTCTTCCACCCTCTGCCTTGCCCTCCCTGGTTCTCCGGCTTCCACCTTGCATGCCTGGTCTGCCGCCTTGCAGTGAATCCTCTCCACCCTGGCTGCCTGTCTCTTTCTCCCTTTTATTAGTATGGATGAATGTTTCTTCTTTAACTCCTTGGTTATCAGACTTCCATACAGTTCAATTTTCTGGCAGTTCTGGTTGATTTTGGTTTTAAATTTGTTGTTCTTCTTTTGATTGTGCAAGGAGGCAAAGTGTATCTACATACACCTCCCTCTTGGCTGCAAGTCTCCCTCTTTGTTTTATTCACATCAAGCATGACCACAGGCCTTTCTCTTAGCTCTTCAAAATACAATGAAAACAAGACTGTGGTATTTAATAAACTTAATGAAGGAAATTATAAAGCAGAACACAAAAACTTAATGTTGAAACAGAACTATTTCTGTTTGTAGTGTCCATACATTGTGTAATTCCAGAAGGGACTCCCAGCTTTCTAATCTATCACTATGTTACAAGGGCCATATAACCTTCCTCATATGAGAACTATTTTGACTATGACCTAAGGACAGAGCTGTCCTTTACCCCAGAGTTAGTGTAGAATGATCCAGGATCAGCCGAGGCAAATACAAATTGGCCTCCATACTTAATCTAAAATGACTGATTCAGACATAATCTCTACTTCCTGATTTGAGGGCAATAAGTAGAAATCAAGATGACATGGAAGCTAGTGAAAGGCCAAAGCAAGGGTATACATTTGCTGATTTCTTAACTCCGCCAAACCAACTTCATCTCAGAGTGGACTGAAGGAAGTTTCTCTAATTACATATGATTCTATGTGCTTCTCGCTGATCTTTTGGTTTGCTCTGAGATGCAGAGCAATCAGGAGTTAATGTGGTATTCACACTGTGGCCTGTGCTTGGTGCCTGGGCCTCTTGAACACTTGGCTTCCAATCAAAGCACAAGCTGGATCTCATGTTCTCACCCCTTTTCTTCAGCTGTGATTCTATCATGGAGGCCCTTCTTTATCTTCCAGAGACAGGACAAATGGGCCTTAGAAAGAATAGAGGGCTCAGGAGAGGAAGAAAATCAGCCACTGAATGGAAGAAAATGCTTGATTGGTCTTAGATGAAAGTCTTACAGAATTATCACCTTTGAGTGGCACATTACAAATAATAGCTCTCATTTATTGAGATCTCACTGTGCACCAGACACTGCACTAACACTTTTGGAGGTATAATTCCATCTTATTCTTAAATCAGTGGTTAAAGTACAATAGGTGTATCATCTTTTTGGAAGGTGAAGCTCAGAGGGCAAGTGATAGGATGAAGATTGTTCCCTGGTAACCAAGATTGCCTCAGTCAGAGATTGAATGACTGCAGTCTATTTTCTCAAACTATATCCTTAGGTTGGCTTTGGTGTTCTTCCAGCTATGCTATTTCATTGACCACAGTGAGGTAATGAGAGGAGGGGACAGTATTAGCTTCATTTTGTGAAAAGGAACTGGAAAATCAGAGAGTTTATGTGACTTGCTCAAAGTGACCCAAGTCCCCTGAGTTCCAGTCTAAATAGTTGCCATTATGTTGAACAGAAGTGGCTAAGCTAAGATTCCAGCTAGGACTTTCATAATATAAATTTGGAAGGACTGCAGGGGACTAATCTGTTTTCATAGCCATCTCTGTGCCAAAGTTTCTGTTGAGGTATGACATTAATAATCATAAAGGAATTGAAGTTCATCATAAAGACTAATGTATCAAATGGGCTCCAATTTGAGAAAATGACCTTCTCCCTCTTCTTTAGTAAGTCTTCTTGAGGTCTAAGATTGCTACATGCAGATCAAATGGCTTTTCCTTTGTTATTTGTATTGCCCCTAACTAATTATTTATAAAGCCACTGCTATTTTCAAAGGCTGCCACAACCCCTCCCGCCACCAAAAAAGAAGGGTCTAATCTTACCTTTTTTTAAAAACATTTTGTTACTTTAGTTTTTCAAAAGAGGAAAAAATAATGATGGGTAAATCTTAGCATTCCAAGGAGGAGACAAGCACCCTGGCTAAAGTTTTGCTGAGGTTCTTTTCCTGTTCCCCTTAAGAAGTTGTCATAGTGATGAGAATGGGCCATGATAGAGCAGGGCCTAGAAGTTACCAACAAACTTTGGTTTATAAAACCCCTGTGTAAAGCTCTTTCCATCAAGGTCAGTTGAGGACTTTGCTTGGTCCCATGATGTGCAGGGTGTTTTTGCCAATAAATTCACTTTGTCCTCCACTGATTGTCTTTTTATGTTACTTTCTGACCCTCAAGGGGTCTCAAATAGTAAAAGACGAAAAATGAATACTTATAGTTACCCTTGCCTCTACATCTGGCTTAGGAAAGTGGGTTGCTTCCTTGAGCCAATAATGTCATTTCAGGGTATCCCTCTTACAGAAATAAAGCATCTATGTATATCTATTTATATAAAATTATAGATATCTACTATATAAACAATATAGATGGATATACATATTTATCATAACATTAATATAGTGGAAAACAAAATCGGAAACCAAGTCCAGCAACAGGAGGGAGGTTGATTACATTATGACACATTTATACCGTGAAGTTCTACATAGCTATAGACAAAAGTAAATTAGATCTGTATGTATTGGCCTGGAGTGATGCTCATTATATAATTACCAAATGAAAGAAACAAACTTCAAAGTAGTAGAGTGAGGAATATCATTCCATTTTTGTATTGATATTTTTGTATATATTGTGTCCAAACCTATTTGTGAGTATATGTTTTCCCATGATTAAATGAGCATAGATATCATGTGGAATGATATCTACTAACCTATTAATATTGAATTGATTGCCCAAAGGTTGTGGGGAAGAATGCTTGGAAGGAAGGGCATATTACTAACTTTCGTTTGACTTGTTATGTACAATACCACATAATAATGCTTCAGTTGACTATTGATCACACATCTGACGGTAGTCCCATAAGATTATAATGAAGCTGAAAAATTGCAATTGCCTAATGACTTCATAGCTGTCACAGCATTGTAGCTGTTACTCATGTGTTTGTGGTGCTGCTGGGATAAACAAACCTACTGTGCTACAGTACTTGAAAACAGAATAAATGACTATGTTACTGGTTTATGTATTAACTTTACTACAGTTTTTGTTGTTATTTTAGAGTGTACTCTTTCTATTTACAAAATATAAAAAGTTTGCTGTAAAATAGTATGCTGTATTACACCAGCAACAGCCTCATACATCTCATGTTTACATCCTTCGGTTGCACCATTTTCTCTTGTGTTCAATTTAATCTGGTGTTGCTTTGTACATTGAGAGTAGCCTAAGTGCACAGTGTTTATCAAGTTGACAGTACTGTGCAGTAATGTCATAGGGCTTCACTGTCACTCACCCCTCATATAGGGACTCATCTAGAGCAACCTTCAGTCCTGCAGCTGCAAGTTCTGTTCATGGTAAATGCTCTATACAGGTGTACCATTTTTTATCTTTTATACTGTATTTTTACTATACCTCTTCTGTGTTTAGATATACTTAGATATACATATACCATTGTGTTACAGTTGCTTACAGCATCCAGTGTAGCGACATGCTGTATAGATATGTAGCCTGGGAGCAATAGGCTACACTATACAGCCTAAGTGTAATAGGCTGGACCATCTAGGTTTGTGTAAGTGCACTATATAATGTTGCACGAGGACAAAATCACCTAATGATGCATTTCTCAGATTGCATCCCCATCATTAAGCAATGTATAACTGTATATATTATACTTATACTTTTAAAAAAACCTCCAATAATAAAGGGAAGGGAGAAGGGGAGGTGCTTTAAGGCCATAGCTGTGCCTGAATGTCTCGTTATCTGGAAAGCTAGCACACGTCCTGCTGAGATTGTTCAGACTTTTCGAACCAACTATCACCAAAAATAATGGCACTTTCAATGGGACCAATAGAATGATTACTGTCTAACAAGGACCAACTAGACAAGTCTATTATTTTTCTTCCCTCTTAGAAAGCATTATATAACTGTGGGAGTGTTTCCCAAGCTCAGTATTCCTGGAAAAAGAACACTGTTTAAGCATTTTGAGTGGGAGAAGAAATGTTGGTGTATTAAATTAAGCCCCTGGAAGCAACTGTTTGGAACAAATCTGTTCTTGCCTTCCTCCCTCTTGCCTCTCTGCCTCCCTGCCTCCCTCCCTCTTGCCTCTTTCCTTCTTTCTCCCTCTTTCTTATTTTCTTTCCTTCTTTATTTTTAAAACATATTTAATTTATTTAATATTTTAATGGTAATATTTAATTTAATATTTTAAGGGTAATATTAATTTATCCAATTCTTTAGCTTGCAAGATGAGAAGTGTACAATTTAATGTTTTCTACAATTTAATTGTGTTCTTTATTGATTTATAGTAAGATATATATTACAAAGGAAATTACAGAATATTCTGTATCATTTTCCATTTAAAATCACAAGTCCATTTGGATGTCTATCACATGTTAGAACTTACATACCTTCCTCAGTTTATGCTGGATTCAGCTTGCATCATAGTTTTTTGTTCTATCTCACATTGTGGGGAATCACATATATTTCAGCAAATAAGTTACATTTGTTGGGCAGTTTATTATAGACACTTTTCCTTAAAACTGCTAATACATCTTAAAGCAAAAAAGAATCATATGTATCCATGAGTCCAGTTAGCACACAGCAGGGATTTAGTAAGCAACTAGCTGGTGTTAAATAATAGAATTCTCAGAATACAGCATCCAACCTCCCAAATGTTTTTTGGACTTTTTCCAGTTGTGAGTGTTTTTTGTGTCTTTCCTCCTCTCTTGAAGAATTAGAACGTGGCTAGTTTTTTTTTTCACTTTGATCTCTAAATTGGATACCATAATAGTTTTCTAGCTTTTTAAATCTTTACATCTAAGGTTGGGTGCTCTGCACATAGTCTTTTCCTTAGAAAGTTCAGTCTTTCTCCCTTTGGGATGTGTACATTTATATAATATAAATATTTTTATGATTGTTGATTCTTGAAACCAGGCACAATACTTATGAACTTAGTAGTGTCCTCAAATGCCAAGATGATCAGGAGCACAAACTGACATATTTCCCATGTTCTCAGGCAGGTGTTCTATATTCTGAGATATTGAGTACTGACAATAAAAGTACTGGAGGAACTCTCTGTGGACAAATTCCTTGACTGGGGACCAAGGTCACATTTGCCTGCTTGCTTGCTCCTTCCTCCTTTCTCATAACCCCACCACTTGTCATTGGATGACTGTTGCTATGGTAATGGGAGAAGAGAACACTGAATTGGGAGACCATTGCAGTTGGCTATAAAGGGTATTTTAAATTAACTTTTTATTTTTGAAACAATTTCACATGTACTGGAGAGTTGTAAAGATAGTTACAGAGAGTTCCCATGTACCTCTCACTCACTTTCCCCCATCGTATATTACCATGGTACATTTGTCAAAACTGAGAAACTGACATTGCATATTATTATTAACTAAGCTCCAGACTATTTGGGTTTCACCAGTTTTTTCATTAATGTCCTCCTGTTCAGAATCCAATTGAGGGATCTCTGTTGCTTTAGTTATTGTGCCTCCATATCTCTAGTATGTCCCCTAATTTTCTGCATCCTATGACAATTTCTCAATCTTTATTTTATGAAGCATTTCAATCTACCCAAAATTTTATAAAAATGTACTCCTTTGAGTTGGGCTTGAGTTGTTGCATTATTGCTTCTTTTGTGTTTTCTGTGGCTCCTATGAGGATAACATATTTAAAACTCTTATAACTTGGCAAATAGTTGGTTTTGCTCTCTTCATATTAATCTTTGACTGCAAGAGGTCATGACCACCAAGAAGGAGATGTTTCTGGCTGGTGACATTTTCTTTCTGTTAGGCATATAATCTTAGTTCTGGTTTAATTAATTTTACAAATAATTTAAATCACCCTGGCTGGTGTAGCTCAGTGGATTGAGTGTGGGCTGGGAACCAAAGGGTCACCAGTTCAATTCCCAATCAGGGTACATGCCTGGGTTGCAGGCCAGGTCCCCAGTGAGGGTCATGTGAGAGGCAACCATACATTGCTGTTTCTCTTCCTCTCTTTCTCCATCCCTTCCCCTCTCTCTAAAATAAATAAAATCTTTAAAAATAATAATAATAATAATAGTAATAATAATTTAAATCTTCAATCCCAAAATAGTCACATAGTTTTATCCCAACATAGCAGATCGTGTGAAGTAAGTTTTTCCCCCTATCCACCTTCAGTACTTTACAAATAGATAATCGTTTTCTCTAATGAGGTTCTCAAAACAATCTATTGGTGCCACATCACAAACTCCATCCCTCACTCTGTTGTTTGAGCTCCATCCATTTAATATCCAAAATCAATCTTGCTGGTTAATGTTTGTTACCACCTCTCCATAAGACTGTGTTGAATTGTAAATCAAAAACTTACTTTGGAAAGTGTTCTGTTTTATCCTCTTTCATTAAGTAAGAAAGAGTACACACTTTGGAGGCAAAGAGATCTGAACTCGAATTCCAGCTCTGTCATCCACATTATGACCTCAGGTAATTCCTTACCTTGTCTGAGCCCCCATTTCCCCATCTGTAAAATGGGGAAGATAGTCTGTCTCCTGAATTTGATTTTCAAAAACTTTAATATTTTCTGAATTATTCTCTTTGTAACTATTTACTATTATCCTAAGGTTAGCTAGGAATGAAACAATCTAAAAATAGAGATAGCTGCTTCTGGTTCTCTTTCTACTTCCGCCACCGTCAAATTCCTGGAGATGAAAAGAAAGGGGTAAGTGTAAAAAATATACATGCCTCTGAGCTGAGTGTTTGCAACCTATGGCTTCACAGGGACACATGGAGAGGGGCTGTGGCTGCTGCACTAGTAGGCAGACAGGAGGGGCATTTTGCTGCTAATGTGGGGGTGGGCAGAAAAGGTCAGCAATCTGTTCTATCTGTGAAAACTTGTTGCAAGTTTGTATCCATTGCTACTGGGTTCATGTGGTGGGAAGTCTGGACCTTGTGCTGGGATTCTTTCCTAAGAGTTGGGCTCTGTTCTTCTCTTCATGTCCATGGAACCATTCCAGCCACTTTCTCCTTACTCTGAAATCTCTACCTTGACATATAATCTATAAAAATTTACTCTTGACCCTGCCACAGATCTCACTTATACTTCACATTTTTAAAGTACATTTTATTGATTATGCTTTTACAGTTGTCCCATTTTTATTTTCCCCATTATCCCCCTCCACCCTGTTCCCCCCTTCCTTCCAGCATCCTCCCCCCACTTAGTTCACATCCATGGGTCATTCATATAGGTTCCTTGCCTTCTGCATTTCCTATACTGTTTTTAACCTCTCCCTATCTGTTTTCTACCTACCAAATTTTGTTTCTTATTCCCTGCACATTTTCCCCCATTCTCCCCTCTCCCTGTCCCCACTGATATCTGTCCATGTGATGTCCATTTCTTTGACTCTGTTCCTGTTCTAGTCATTTGCTTAGTTTGTTTTTTAGATTCAGTTGTTGATAGTTTTGAGTTTGTTGTCATTTTACTGTCCATAGTTTTGATCATCTTCTTTTTCTTAGATAAGTCCCTTTAACATTTCATATAAGCGCTTGGTGATGATGAACTCCTTTAAATTGGCCTTATCTGGGAAGTATTTTATTTGCCCTTCCATTCTAAATGATAGCTTTGCTGGATAGAGAAGTCTTGGCTGTAGGTTCTTACTTTTCATCACTTTGAGTACTTCTTTCTAGCCCCTTCTTGCCTGTAAGGTTTCTTTTTAATCAGATAATAGTCTTGTGGAACTCCTTTTAGGTAACTATTTTCCTCTTGCTGTTTTTAAGATTCTCTGCTTATCTTTAATCTTGAATAATTTAATTATGATGTGTATTGGTGTTTTCTTCTTTAGGTCTAACTTATTTCAGACTCTCTGAGCTTCCTGGACTTGTATGTCTATTTCCTTTGCCAGCTTGGGGAAGTTTTTCTTCATTATTTGTTCAAATACGTCTTCAATTTCTTGCTATTGTTCTTCTCCTTCTGGCACCCCTATGATTTGGATGTTGGAATGCTTAAAGTTGTCCCATCATAGGTTCCTAAACCTCTCCTCCTCTTTTTTTTTTTTTTTTAAATTCTTGATTCTTCATTTTGTTCTGGTTGAGGGTTTATTTCTTCCTTTTTTCCAAATTGTTGATTTCAGTCCCAGTTTCCTTTCCGTCATTGTTGGTTCCTTGTATATTTTGCTTTACTTTTCTTTGTATAGCCTTCACTTCCTCTTTTATTTTGTGGCCATACTCAACCATTTCTGCCACAATCCTGATTACCAGTGTTTTGAACTCTGCATCTGATAGGTTGGCTATCTCCTCATCACTTAGTTCTTTTTTTGAGTTTTGATCTGTTCTTTCATTTGGGAAAGACAACGTAACAGGTGCGCAATATTTCTTTGTTTCAGCACATCTGTTGTGTTGTAAGGGGTAGAGCCTTAAGTATTCACCAGGACTGGGCAACCTGTGTTGCTGCATTGTGGCACTATATGTGGGGGAGGGGTCCAAAGGGGAACAATGCCACTTGTTCAGCTCTTGCCTGGCCTTCAGTCACTTCCTCTACTTCCCACAAGCAAATTGGGCCCTTCTGGTGCTGATTCCCAGGTGGGTGGGCTGTGTACATTCTAGGACCCCATGGGCCCCTCTAATGGACTCTACTGTGAGACTGGTAGTTTCTTCCACCACTGCAACCCCCACAGATTTTTACAGCCAGAGATTCTGAAGCTTTATTTTCCCACACTGTAACCCTGGGTTGTGTGGTCTCTCTCACTCCCCAGTTGTTCCTCTTGGTTTATCTGCATGCAAATGTGGGACCTCCTGGTCTGTCAGCTGCCACCTTTCCACCTGTTCTCTCTGTCTTGGCTGCCAGTCTCCGCCTCTCCTACCAGTCTGGATGAATATTTCTTCTTTAACTCCACAGTTGTCAGACTTTCATACAGTTTGATATTCTGGAAGTTTTGGGGGTTTTTTGTTTGTTTGTTTGTTTTGAAGTTGGAATTATCCTTCTTTTGGTTGTGTAAGGAAGTGAAGTGTATCTACCTATGTCTCCATCTTGGTAGAAAGTTCTTATACTTCACATTTTAACTAAGACACTTTTGCCATTATTTCTATTTACCTTTAGAGGTAAACTTAATATATATCTACAGTCTAAAAATATATTCACATTTTTAATTATTATTATTTTATTTAACAATCCATGTTTGTGAAAAATATTTTCACAGCACTCCTGATTGAGATGTTGCATCACTATAAATTTGTGGAAGGTAATAAAGAGAGGACTCTTTGAATCCCCCTCACGCTCAGATACAGCATCTGATACTGTCTACTTTAAAACATTAGTTTGGCTATTTGATTCAACATATATTTAGTGGGTTACTTATTCTGTGGCAAGCACAGTGGTAATAGCAGTGCTGGTGTCTTAATCAAAGAAATAACTATGGAAAGCACTCAGCACAGAACATGATACATATTCAATGCTAAAAATTTGTGCATTCCCTCCCCTTCTCCTTTGCCAACAGTCATTGAACTATTGATCAGAGTGGTTAACGGTGTCTGATGCAGCAGCTTTCCATATTTGTAGAATGACTCAAGGAAGAAATGCTGAAATATTGACGCTATTTCTCTTCCCAACCCTCTGCCATTTAAAGAAAATATATAGGGCCAATAAAGCCTGGGATTAAGAGGGAGGAGAGAGTGTCAGACCAATTCTTTTTGAATCCCATTTTACTTCTTTCTATGTGTTCACCTTGGCCCAATTATTCAACATTTCTGAGCTTCAGTTTTCTCATCTATGAAACTGGGATTTCAATAATAATTACTTCATAGAGAGGTAAAGATTAAATAAACTGATAGATGTAGA
This sequence comes from Micronycteris hirsuta, assembly GCA_004026765.1. NCBI lineage: Eukaryota > Metazoa > Chordata > Mammalia > Chiroptera > Phyllostomidae > Micronycteris > Micronycteris hirsuta. The sequence goes on from PVJI01019897.1 coordinate 10,280, forward strand.
ACTTTTATCATAGTGACTGACACACAAAAAAGTAATCGATAAATGGTAGGTGTTATTATGAGTATAAGTATGTTATGGGAGTAATTACTAATTATTTCATAAGGTCTTAATAAATCAAGGTACTCTAAGAACGTTATGCAAAATCTAGCTTTCCGTAAGAGTTATCTGAGTCTAAGTGTTCTGTTTTCTTTTTTTTTTAGATTTTATTTATTTATTTTTAGACAGAAGAGAAGGGAAGGAGAAAGAGAGGGAGAGAAACATCAATGTGTGGTTGCTTCTCATGTGGCCCCCACTGGGGACCGGGCCTGCAACCCAGGCATGTGCCCTGACTGGGAATCAAACTGGCAACCCTTTGGTTCACAGTCTATGCTCAATCCACTGAGCTACACCAGCCAGGGCTAAGTGTTCTGTTTTCAAAGTAGCTGTATAAGTTTGTCTTCCCACCATATTCCATAAGAGGATTTCAATATTCTGGATGATGCTACTTGCTCCTGGGATCCCTATTCTCTTCCTAATTGTTTAAATAGCTTGTCATCCTAGGAGAGTGAAAAGACAACTATATAGTTTGTGGAGGATATTTGTCTTTCTCATCAAGCAGCATATTTCTAAAACATTCCTACCTTGAGCATAGTAATCACAACGGTTACTTACTCCCATTGAAGTGGAAGTATTACCTGCAAGTAGAATATTATTATTTCTAATTGAAATACTTGAATGAGTGGAGAAAGTAGGAGAGAGAAAGAAAGGACAGGTTTTTAGGAATAAGTTAATAAAAGATAAAATTTCAAGGTCAATTTGGAGGTGATCTGAAGTATAGATTAAAAGGGGGGAAAGCCCAAGAAATTTTATGAGGACCACCAGTCTGTAAAGTCAGGACACTATTGCAGATATAGCATGTCCAAATTGTATCGTATGAATGTGCCAAAATTTTTCATGAAATTAAAAAAACACAAAGGAAAAAAATGAATGAAAGAATAGTACAGATAGGTGGAGTATATTAAGTACCTGACACCAGAAGTGATGTTTAATTGCATTTAGTCCAACTAAATGTCCATGTATAGATGTGTGTCTATAGTATGATTCTGTCATACTCAGAGATATTAGCAAGATTCTTGTGGGATATAATTCAGGCATGTGAAAACTTCTAAGGAAAAAAAAAGAAAACAGAGAAAGGTTGAAGAAAGGCATATGTGTATCTAAGGAAGGGCTATTTATTCCCATCTGACAACTATTTACTGAGCACCTACTACATGTCCGGTTCCTATTATAAGTGCTTTGGATACATCAGTGTGCTAAACAAAGATCTAGACACTCATTTGGCATACATTTTAGTAGGAGAAACAGACAAGCAATAAACCTGAGAGTAAGTAAATTATACAATATGCAAGAAAGTTATAAGTGTTTAGAAAAAAAGAGTTGAAGTAGCTGCAAATAGGGTAGGTGGAGGATGGGGAGGCAGTGTTAGTATTGGACAGGTCAAAATAACTCTCACTGAAGAGATGAGAGGTGAGTGAAGACTTGAGATAGGAGACTGAGTCAAGCAACTATTTGGGGGACACATGTTGCAAACTGAGGGAACAGCTAGAAAAATGGCCTAAAGCAGGGCCGGACCTGGCATCTTCAAAGAATAATGAGGAGGCCAGTGTGGCTGGAATGGCAAGAGAAAGGGAGAGACAGGAGGTCAGAGAGGGAAGTGGGGGCCAGAGCATCCAGAGCACTGTAGGTCACTAAGAGAATTCTGGATTACAGGCACAATTTCACCCAAATCTTGATAACGTGGGTTTTGGAGTCGGGGAAACCTCAGTCTGAATCTCAGCTTTGTTCTCCCTATTACTTTAGATGAGTTATTTACCTTCCTCAAACTACTGTTTCCTGATCGTTGAAATGGGTGCAGTAATAGCACCTACTTCATAAGGTTGTTATAAGAATACTGTGGAACATTTAGCAAGTATGAAAGCTCAATAAAAGTTTGCAGAAAGTAACATGCATCTGACAACTGAGACTTCTGCTCAGTCAGTGCCAAGGCTTCATGTCCTCCTCCCCTATTCTGGAAGTAATTCTGTAGGAAGTTACACTTGAACTCTCAACAGCTACTCTCTGTAAAGGAGAACTGATCAAAGAAGTCAGGAGAGGTGGGTCTTCTGTCTGTCTATCAAAGTGAAGACTATGGGGCAAACACAGAGGAGACCATCAACCCAGTCACCACAAGGGATGGAACAGGAGTAGAGCCTGTGCCTTTATTAAAGACAGGCAGATGGTCTATAGGCATATTTATGCTTATGCCAAGCTTTAAATCTCCCAGGTACTCCCAGACTGTCCTTCCAGACTGCTTTCTCTCATCTTGTTTCCCATAGTCTCACTTCAGGGAAACTTTCCAGCTCAGTGAACCTCAGACATTGGTTCTTGGAAGTTCCACTTTTCCTCTCCCCATCTGCTGGTATCTGTAAGAAAATATTCTATCAAACTGAAACTGGAAAAGACACCAGAGTTCGAGCTGCCTGTCACTACCAAACCCAATAAGCAGAGACCTAGGGATTGAATCTTTATGGGTGCTTTAGTCAGATGGCTGGCAATCTGAGAAGATGGTGGGTTCATACCCTAACAGACCATCTTAAATTCCATTTTAAAATGGCTTTTTTTATAACGAGAACAAAGTGTAGGTAAGGAGTTTGGAATTCAGGGAAAAAATTGGATTAAAAAAAAAACAAAACAACTTCAGCATTCTTGCCCTGGGCAGTGGCCTTAAACTGTGCCCCAGGTGGTGGTCATCTCACCCTGGGGTACAATGGCTTAGCTATCATCTTGAATTGCTTGCAGTCCTCCTGAGGAACAAAGGCGGAACTGCTATGGTCTCCTGGAGTCTGGGTGGGTCATACCTTCAGTTCCTGGAACAAAAGTTTTTATATGCATTGATTACTAAGCTTATTAGCTATTACTTAAAGTAAAATTTTCCAACTCTTAAGCCCCCTATCAGAACCAAATTATGGGTAGCTCTTTCAATGAATGATAACTGCAAATGCGATTTCCAGGAAAGGAAAAATTTGAACCTTCTTAATGGAGGCCATCAAGACCTAGAGGAAAAATTCTGGAGCTAGGTGGCTGCTGATGCTAATAGTTCTTTTTTGAAAGATGATCCACTGTTAGATGGATGAGTCCCTTTCATGATAATAATAATCACCTAACATTTACATAGCAACTGTTATGTCCCAAGCACTGCCTTAAATAAATATTTTATATTTGTTAATTTTTGTGAATTCAAACAATGCCATGGATATACGCTCTGATTATCTTCTATTATAGAAACCATGGGACAGGGAGGTTAAGCAACTTGCAAAGTTCAAACAGCCAGCAGATACTGGAGGGGCTATTTGAGCCCAGGGAATTTGGTAACAAAGTTGATGAGTTTAACCATTTTTCTGTTCCTCCCAAAGTTTTATCTTGTTTATCTTTCATCTTATCTGTATTCTAACTGGGAGCTGTGGTAGGCTTTGCTCTGATCTTTGATTTATTCTCTTTCAGTTCTAGATGCTATTTAACTATATTATCTAATACTAACTTGCTATTAAAGGAGCTTTAATTGGATGACATAAACTGTGCAGTCTTCTGAAGCCAGAACACTAAAATGTTGTAATCAGCCTCACAGTTACTTTCTAAACATATATTGCACAGGAGCTACATCAAATTCCAGCAGGAGCCCCATGGACAATTGCTTTTTATTTGGGCCCAAATTACTTGAAATCTTATTCAGAGGGCAATCAATAGTCCTATCAAAATATCACAGTGCTTGATTCATTGGCACCTTATGAGACAGGACAATCCTAATTTCATTGGATTGAGCCATGGGCAATCAATTCTGCAATAATTGTTTTCTCAGTTTTCAGCTATTTCTATGAATATGGTGTACTTTCATAGGTTTTTTTTTTTTTTTAACAAGTAGCAATTTATAGTAATGATATTTTGTTGGGAGAAAAGTGATTACTTCCAGAAACTCCAAAATTGGTCATTATCACCAGGTATTGAATCACAATGTGGTTTTTACACTCAGATTTTCCCAGTAACTTCATCCTAGATAGGCAGAATTTTGGGTGTAGAAAGAACATGAGACCAGAAGCAGGAATCTCAGGTTTAGTCCTAGCTTCACCTTTGCACAGATCCATTTTGTTCAGTGGGCCTCAGTTTTATCTTCCATAAAATAAGGGGTCTGTCAAGTCACAGGTCCTACAAACTGGCATTCTTTCATTTATTCAACAAAAATTTACTGTACATGTCTGGGAGTCAGTTCTCTTCCAGACAATGGAGCCAAAGAGGGAGCAAAACATGCATAAATTCTTGCTCTCATGGCATTTATATTCTATAGCAAGGTTATATTTCCTCTAAATGATCCCAGCAATATTTCTGGCCCCATGTGATCTCCCAGAACTTTGTCACTCCTCTATGCAAGATGAAACCTATTTCTTTCCCTTTGTACCTGAGTGGCATCATGTGGCCAAAGTGATGCTTTGTGACTTCCAGCCTATGTCACATTTGCCTAATGTGTTCTCTCTCTCTCTCTCTTACTCTGTCAATGTTTGTCCTTTTGGACAATTGCACAATGAGGAAACCCAACTAGCACATGTACAGCAACTACATGAAACAGCCCATGTGAAGAGAGAGAGCAAGGGGTTGGGAGCTTAGTTAAAGAAATAATGACAGAAAACTCCCTTAATCTAGTGAAGGAAATAGACATACAAGTCCAGGAAGCACAGAGAATCCCAAGAAGCACAGAGAGTCCCAAATAAGATCAACCTAAAGAGTCCCACACCACACACTATAATTGAAGTGCCAAGGTTAAAAACAAAGAGAAAATCTTAAAAGCAGCAAGAGAAAAGCAGTTAGTTACCTACAAAGGAACACCTATAAGACTGTCAGAACTCCTCAGGAGAAACTTTGCAGGCCAAAAGGGACTGGCAAGAAGTATTTAAAGTAATAACAAGCAAGGACCTAAAACCAAGATTACTCTACCCAACAAAGCTATCATTTAGAATTAAGGGACAGATAAAAATTTCCCAGACAAGAAAAAGCTAAAGGAATTCATCACCACTAAACCAGTAGTATATGAAATGTTAAAGGGTCTTCTTTAAGAAGAAGAAAAAAGATAAAAAAATATGAACAACAAAATGGCAATCAATACACATCAATTAACAGCTGAACCTAAAAAAACAAAATGAACAAGCAGAACAGAAACAGACTCATAGATTCAGAGAACATTTTGATGGTTGCTGGATGGGAGGGGCATTGGAGACTTGTGGGGAAAGGTGAAGGGATTAAGAAGTATAGACTGGTAGTAACAAGTCACAAGGTTGTAAAGTACAGCATAGAGAATATAGTCAATGATATTCTAATAACTATGTGTAGTGTCAGATGGGAATGAGATTTGTCAAGATGATCACTTGGTAGGTTATATAATGTCTAGTCACTGGGGTGTACAACTGAAACTAATATGATATTGTATGTCCACTTCAATTACAAAATAAAAAAATATTGAAAAATAAAAGTAAGTGGATCTGTTCCTTGACTCTACAGCTTACTAGGTGGCTGTGTGGTCATGGTCCTTCATTTCATAATTCTGTACCTCAGTTTCCAATAAAATGGTTATTAGAATAGTGTTTTGCAGAAAAGCCACCACTAAGATAAGCCCAGACTCCCACAGGCTTTCCAGGAATCTGCTTATTCTAAGATAGTGGTTCTCAAAATGTGATACTCCAAGCAGCATTATTAGCATCACTTGGAACATGTTAGAAATGCAGATCCTCAGGCCCTGCCCCCAACTTGCTGGTGGAAATTCTATATGTGGGGTTCAGCAACTTGGTCTGTTTTCACAAGCCCTCCAGGTGTTCTGATACTGAAGTCTGAGAAGCACTGCTATAGGAGTTTCTGATTCAGCTGATTCTACTCCATGTTATTACATGAAAATTCTTGCAATTGAGTGAATTAACCTAAATCAAGATCTTAAAATAAAAGGACATTTTTAAAATAAAAGGGTATCAGCATCTATTTGAATTCAAATCTCCTTACTGACAGGAACAAAGAAGTAAGATATTTGCAATTGTCAGTCTGTTAGGAAACAGATAGTTGAATGACTTAATCGTATAATCACTTATTTAAATACCTTATACCTCCAGGATCCAGGAACTGTGCTGGATGCTGGGCAACAGTAGGGACAAAATGAGAATCAAAATGCAAAACACCCCTGGTCCTGGTCCCTGCCCTTGTGGGTCTTATAGCAGGCAAGGCAGAGAGATGTTCGTCAGAAATCTAGACAACCCCGGTTGGTGAGGCTCAGTGGGCTGAGTGTTATCCTGCAAACTGAAAGGTCGTTGGTTTGATCCACAGTCAGGGCACAAGCCTGGGTTGTGGGTTCTGTCCTGATTGATGCATACCAAAGACAACCAATCAATGCTTCCTTCTCTTTCTCCCTCCCTTCCCCCTCTCTAAAAATAAATAAACTTTAAAAAAGCTTTTGACAAGAGCAAAGGAGAGACACGCAGTAAGAAGAGTGGCTGTAACAGGATGAAATCCACTATGGGAAGACCTCCCTGTCATTTCCCTGAAGAAGTGTCACTTGATTTAGTTCTGTGGACAAACAGGAGTGAGTGTACAAAGGTAAGGGAATGTCATACACAGCGGTGCTACCTTGTTCTAAACCCTATGGCAGAAGGGATTATGGCTGGAGATCCAAATTGACAAGCAAGTGATGGCCAGGCCATGTTAGCCAAAAAAAGCCAAGTTTAGATGCTATGCTTTTTTCTCATGAGCAGTGGGAAATACTGTTTTTTTTTTTTTAACTCAAAAATAAATCCACGTGTTGAGTACCCACTTTGTACAAGGCCTGTACCTTTACTCTAGGTCAGGGGTCCTCAACTCAGGGTGCTTTTGCCCCTTGGGAACATTTGGCAATGTCTGAAGATAGTTTTTGGTTGTCACAAGTGGCAGGCAGTGAGGAAAGAGGAAGAGTTGAGCTGACATCTTAGGAGATAGAGTTCAAGGTGCTGTTAAATATCCTACGATGCACAGGACAGTCCCTGGCAAAAAATAGTATTCAGCACAAAGCATTAAATGTGCCAAGGCTGAAAAACCTTGGGCTGAGTGAAGAAAATATATATAGGTGTCTATTTTTCAAAAACAATTTTTTCCTCCAAAGAGAATAACACTGTAGTATTAAAACTAAAACAAAAACAAAATCAATAACAAACTACTCAATTTCAGTGGTTCTTTTCTTAAACACAAACATTGTCTGGCTCAGGAGAGAATTTTGTCTTAATAAAACACATGCATACTCATATCAAGATTTAAGTCTACATTTTTCGATTCTATAGCTAAGAGAGGTATTCACTGCAGCTGTGACAAGATGTATGACTCTGCTTCCACAGGCATTTGTTCTTCAAAAACATATGCATGCAAATACATTAAAATACTCTAAAGTTTGAGAGAAAGAGAAAAATGCCTCTTATGAATTTCCCCAGTAGAAGAATTGCAGTAGGTAGAATGGAGTATGAACTGCTTGTTGGCAGGGAAAGACAGGAGAACGATGGGTGGATGTTGAACATAATTGTGCATTTCTTCTTTTCAAGGCAGTTTGAGTGTAGCCTGAAAGCCATCACCAGACTGTATTCAAGAGGCTGGGAGACAATACCATTTGCACAAGAGGCATTTGCTGAGGTGTGAAAGGAAGACCATCTCCTTAACTCTTCAAAGACCATCTCCTTAACTCTTCAGTTTATGTTAGGTGGAGCCCACCAAATGCACAGTGACCACTGTGGTCTCCTTATGGTGTTTTGTTTCATTTCAGTTCATCTGGCAGCTTATTTCTTGGATTTGTTGCCCTGTTTCCTCACATGGCTCAGTGGACTCACCCAGGTGTAATGGCCTTTGACCAGGCCAAAGATTTCCTCTGGCCTCTTCAGAACCCAGGACCCAGTCCTCCAAAGAGAAAGGAGAGAGATTGGAGCACCAGAAAGAAGAGAATACAGCAGTCAAACAGCAAGGACAAAATAAAAATAAAAAAAGTCCCAGATGCATGCCTGCTTTGGCTTTGGGCATCTGACTGAATTGCTAATGCTAAGATTTTGGCACTGCTGTGGCCCCTGCTGCTGCCACAGTTGAAGCTGCCCAAAGTGACTCAGACATTGGACCCACAATTATTTCTTCCTTCCCTATTTTGTGTATAGTATTCTGATGTTAGCCCCAAAACAGGGGAAATGAGAGTTCCAGGACAGGAGAGATCCTGCAATATCTGGGAAGTCTTCTGGGAGGAGGGGAACTTGTCATATCCTAAGGTTAGGTGGAATTGGAATCAGCCTTCCCTGCTCCCTTTTAACAGTCAAGGATCCAAGTAGAAGAGGGTAGCCTGAGTGTCCTGGCCAATCTACACCTCCATTGCTTTGCTAAGTCCATTTTCCAAAACTTATTTTGTAAAGATGACCCTTCTCCAGACTATCTGTATGGTCAGGTACTTGATTTGAAGCTTGAATATCATGCCGAGGGCACTGTCATGTCAATTTTAAGGTGGAACACCCTCCATCCTTGGCTGTTTGTTTATTTGTTTGTGTAGGGTCCTGAAAAATATTCAAGTCTCACCAGGGATCAGAAATCAAAGATAAGGAATAACTTTGTCCTGTTCCACTTTCTAAATGGCACCTCTCCTAATAACTCCTATGTAGGTGTTAAGTGTATAAGCTGTATGTATCTCAATTTCTTCATCTCTAAAATGGGATGATACTTCAAAATGGGGGATACTTCACAAAGTTATTAAAGTTATTATTAGCAGTACATAGTATCATGTACACAAGGCATTTAGAGTAGTTCCAAGCACATATTCGGGGCTGGCACATGTTATCTCTTGTTTTATTAATACACAGAGACTTCAGGCAAAATCAAGACTAATCACATCTATCCTGGTGGCTGCCATAGCTTTTCCCAAACTGCCGCTGATCAGGGGACAACTTTAGCCAAGGTGATTTCTATAGTGTATATCCTATCTCCATGGCACTCCTCCCCCTACTAACAATACCCAGAGTTCCAGAGTTGTTTGGACCAGGGATGAACACCAATGGCAATCTATGGTCTGGGCAGCTCTGTAGGAGATGGCCTGGGAAAACTACCCACAAACAAACTTCTGCCAAAGTGAAGATAGGCTCAGGCATCAAACTCTGTCTCCAGAATTTGCTGGGAAACATGGAACCCACTGCATTGCTAATGGTCTCAGGATAACTTGAAAGGTACAATGTGGAGGAGCTTGTATCCTGGTGAACAGAAGTACCTAGGAGCTCTCAGTATGCAGAAGCAACAAGGAAGCAGACACCAGAAGTAGCAGAAGCTGTGAGGTAGAGAGAAACATAGAGGAGTGGGCAAGCAAGCTAGTTGGCAGCGAGAGCAAGGAAAAACATGCACAAAAATTGGACAAAGAGTAGTCAACTCACCGTCTGGGTGGAGCACTGGTGGGAATATCTGCCTGGTCTGCTGCCCAGATCATCCGAGTTGCTTTGGTCTCTCCTCTTGCCTCTCTTGGGCTCATTCTTTTGGGTTTCAGTTTTAAGATCCCTGTCTCCCTGGTAATTAACTTGCCTTTTCTCGTTTGGCCTGAGTCTCTTTCTTGTGGCCAGTACAACTGTTCAACTGCATATACACTGCAGTTTTGCATGCATTGGCTTCTCTTCATTCTTTGTTCCTTTCTGGCTTAATGCCTACAGGTTCTAAAAGGATAGGCTTTGTTCTGATTTGTGCAAGTTATGACAGTCACTAGATACACAGGATTGTAAAGAAATAGGCACTTACTATTCAATGCTTTAGGGGGGCAGTGATATATTTTAGAAGCAAACAGTGGTCATCACATTTTATCTGTACTCTCATTATTCACAGAGTTCAGGTTTTGAGCAATATTTCTGAGTTTCTGAGTTTTTTCTTTCTTCCCTTTTTTCTCTTAATTCTGAGGTAGGTTACACCATGATGTAAGAGGAAGCTCTTGCACTCTACAGTCCAGAAGGCCAGAGCTGAAATGTGACTTCTTTAAATCACTTAAATGCTTTGAACTTGATACTCCCAGAGATATCATGTGAATTAAATTAGTAAATTTATGTAAATACCTAGCAGTTAGTGAACTTTTAATAAATACAGTTAATAAATAATACTTTTAATAAATTCCTGTTATGTTTCTTATAGCATCAGAGCACTTTGGGTGGCAAGTAACAAAAAGCAATTCCAGCTATGTTGCACACACTGGGAGGTACACTGTACAGGCACTGGGGGAAATTCCAGAACTCAAAGGGAGAGATGCAATGGGCTTATGAGAAATATAAACTACTGGAAAGCAAAAAAAAAAAAAAACATGAGTAATAATTGACTGGTACAATGTTTATAATATTTAAACAACATTTATAATGATTATGGAGCCATTGAAAAAGTTCTATAATAAAGAAACAGGCACTTTATTTTCAAAAGGAAACTTGAAATAATGAGCTAAGTACCAATGCTTTATTCAGAATAACAACCTACAGATTCAGATGACTTTGGGACTGCTAAAATGAGTTACAGTGCTAAAAATGTTGATTATAAGCATAATAGTGAAGCAGATAACAGGTACATATTCCACTAGTATTGTATAATTTATCAGATTCTAGAGATTTTTTAAATACCAATATAATTGTATTTATAAAAATCTGGGGAGAGATGTCTCCCACATTGTTGTTATTGTTGAGGCTGCAATTAAACCCATATTTCACCAAATACCATTTCAATAAATTTAAAAATATTTTAAGAAATAATCAAAGCTTCTCTTGGCATGTCCTCCTAACTCTCCTGACTCTGCCTCCAAATTTTCCCCTACTCGGCCCCACATCATGTGAAGAATATTCTACTCAGCACTTCTCAGATTATGTCCCTTCCATTTTTTGGAGTTAATATTGATTAAATAGAAGTCTCTTAATCTTAATTCCAAATTTCCAGAACAACTCCCAGTTAGTCTTTTTTGAATGGGTTATCTAACCCTAATAATACTAATCAAGATGGTGGGGTCACATATACCAAGCATGGCTGCCAAACTGAATGATACAGGTCAAGGGTCTGCAAGGCTAGATAGAGTCTGCAAGTACATAGGTTCTAGAATCAGAGTATTGGATTTGATTTCATCTCATTCATACGTAAGTGAAGTTGAGAAAGCTACTTAATATTGCAAGTCTCAATTTCCTATATATACAAACTAAACCTATGTCATAGATTGTTGTGAGGATTAAATGAGCTTATCTATGTAAATATCTTAGCATCGTGCCTTGCACCCAACCATTAAGGAGTGGAAGGCAGACACAAGAAAGCATCTATTAAAATTGTATTACAGCATATTTTAGTGACTAAATTTTAATTCCTCAAAAACATGGCATTAAAATGCCAAGACTGCTAACTCCCTTAAAAAAATAAAATCTTTTGTGGAGGCTGTCGTAGTTGAAGAGCCCAAGGGCTAATTTAGAATTTCATTGAAGAAAATAATGTAATTTTTTTTTGTTATTTTGACTACATCAATTCTAACATAGAAATTGCAAATTAAATAAGGTTATTAATGCCAGAAGAAAGCCCTAAACTCTGGTCAAACCATTAAATGCATCTCAGGTAGGATAGAAGTTTGGTATTAATTTCAACCCTAATCTAAGTCTATAAAGATAATTTAAATAGAATTCATATGCACACCTTGCTTTCAATGTAAATTTTGGATCTGAATTTGAAAGAGACATTCTTGCTTTAGATGAATCTTGAATTTAAGATTTGACCAAGGTTATTTTGTCCTGCTATCATAATACATATCTTGCCTTATGAGGCATAAGATTCTATTCACCCTGGGGCTGAAGTCACTCTTTTACACTACATTAGGCATTTAGGCAGGGGTCCTAATTCTTTCAAGTCAATTCTTTGCAGACTGCAATATTTTTCATCTACTGTTCAGGGAGACATAAGCCTTAGGGAAAACTATGTCCATAAAAGTTTCCTCTGAAAGACTCATTTTTTTATGGGCATTTGGATATAAAGATCGTGACTGAAATCTAGTGATGTGTGTTTGCGAAATATGTATCTATGCCTGGATGGGTGAAGAGATGGCTGGCTGGCTATGTAGGTGAGCGGAGATGACTAGATGGGAGGATAGATAGGTGAGTGGGTGGATGGGCGTATGGCTAAATGGCTGACTGGCTGGCTGGCTGCCTGGGTATATGGAAGGATGGATAGATGGGTGGATGGACAGATGGACAGATGGATGGACAGAGGGGTGGATGGATGGATGGATGGGTGGGTGGGTAGGTTGGTGGATGGAGAAATGAATAAATAGATGAATGGGTGGATGAATAGATGAGATGATGGGTCATGTAATAGATATTTTTCTCTATCTTTTTGTATTTGCTTTTGTCCAGAGTCCAATCATGGCAAGGTTCTGTGACTATAAAACTTTTTCTCCTCTAAAAAATGTGCCATCGTGTGCATTCTTGGGAAACAGAAAACAAGTGAGGCCAAATTGCCTTTATCTCCATGCTGGCAAGTCCAGAGCAGGCATTCAACTTTGTCTTGGCCTATCAGATAGTTTCTTGTAGCACTTGGAATTTGAGTAAGTGCTGCAGGGGGTAGTGGGGTTTAGAGGAAATCACCTCAGCAACAGGAGTGGTTTGTGGATATGTGGGTGCACCTGTTCCTGCTGGGAAAATTGCCTGATTCCTGAGGCCTGTCCCTCCAGAAGTTGCTTGCTTTGGGCTTGTTTTCTGGGCCTGTTTCTGCAGCCTTCCTAGTCTCCTCATAATTTTTTTTCTTAAGTCAGCAACATTGTTTCTGTTGCAACCTAGAAGCCTGACTGATATAGAAACTGAGAAATGACTAAGCTCCAGGCACATTCTAAGTTCTTTACAGGCATTAATTTATTTGATATTTGTAATGATGCCATGAGTAAGTACTTTCATTATTTCTGTTTTACAGAAGAGTAAACATAGACAGCTTACATAATTTTCCAAGATCTCAAAGCTACTAAGAGCAGAGCTTGAATCTGAATCTTGGTAGTCTGACTCTAGAGCATACTTAACTCTGCATTTTTAACTATTTTGCAATATTGTTTTTGCAAATATGATAGAAGGAGGGAGGGAGGTGTGAGGGGTGAGGGAGTATGGCAGAGACAATGACAATTTCATCAAAACCTTTTCCCTTTTCCTCCTGGCACACAGTTTGATTATATTTTTCCTGCCTCATTTTCACCTGGATGAGACATATGAGTGAAATCTGGTCAACGGAATGTAGTGATCTGTGTCCTTTCTAAGCCAAAGTGGTTAAGATGTGGATGTGCTTTTCGTAAGTTTTCTTTTCCCAAATGCTGTATAAATGGAGAGCCCTAAGGGCCTAAAGAAGGGTGGAGCCATAAAATGAAACCACCAAGTAGAAGGCTTCCTGAACAGAAACATTCTAATGGGGTTGTGGTGTGAATGAGAAATAACCTTGATTTTGTTACACAATATAACTTTAGGGTTGTTAGGTAAAGCCTCTGGTCTACCCTAAGATGTGGCTATATAAGTAGACAGGGGACAGAGTGATGACAAAGCAAAGTAAACTTGAATTCCAGTGTAGGGAGATCTCTAACATTTTCATGGATATGTGTTTTTCTACCTGAAAGTGAAATTCTAATTCCCTTGAGAATTCTTCCTGGAATCCGCACTGCCCCAATATCATTTCCTGTCACGAATCCCATCCAGAAGAATTCATATGCTATGGTTGATGTGTAAATAAATTCACACGAGAATCTGTAGGACTAGAAGAGCTGGGACTACTGACCCTGCTCTGATCTCAGAGAGAGGCCTAGAGTGCTGCTCTAACAGGCTTTTATTGTTTTTCCTGGGTATGTTACATCAGAATGGTCTTCATTTACTATGCAGAGATTCACTTTAGGTGGTAGATAGCCAGGAAGGTACATCAAAAGGATTATTTACAAAAATGCAAAGACAAGAGGTATGGCTGAACTTGAAAGGATTAGCACTGATCTTCAGAAGCCAGATATGAAGCCAGATATTCATTAGCATTTGTTCTTTTGATCTAACGTGAGAGAATTTTTTTTAGCAAGAGCAAGGTTTAACTCTAGGAAAAATGTAATCCTGATTTACAGGATTACAGGAAAGCCCGTTTTCACACACGTGGGGCCTGCCTGCTGTCCCACGTTCCACTGGGTGTTTTTAAACGTGGAACGTTGAGCTACATTTCCCACGATAAACGGAACGGTTTTTCTACAATTTCCATTAGTATTTTCAAAAGTCCTGGTTTTCATAGTTTTTTCTCTCCCCAAATGACTTTATTTCTTTTTTCACTGCATCCCAAAGCAGATGGGATTTGAAGATTGAGTCATCTTTTAAGACCTGCCCTTTGGAACTTGTCCAAAACCTTTGATTACCCTGAACCTGCACTCTCCCCTCTCAAGCGCTCTGTTGTTGTAAGTCACATCTTACACTGTAGAAGTGAACATCTTTCCCTCTGTGCTCACAGATTTGGGTGGTAGGCAGGAAGAAAATATGGTAATTTCATGACATTGAATTTGTTAGATTATGCACTGATGAAGCTTCATATTTCTCTTTCTAATTAGAGGGTAAGATTTGAGTAATAGCAAGTAAATTGCTGCAATACATCTAAACATATTATTTTATTTTGAATGACACGCTAGTAATAAAAAAGGACTAGCTTTACAATAAATCTCTTATCTCAAAAGGTCAAAATATTATATATTTTCAAAAGCTTGTAAAACATCTTCTGGGAAATGTAATACCCTGCCTTATAGGGGAAATAAATGCTGTCTAAAAGCAGGGGAAATAAAAGCAGGGGATATAGATGCTGTCTATCAAAGGATTATTAAACTATGAAGAACTACATAAAAGAGCTTCTTCTATGCAGTTGCTAAATTCTGCAAAACGTTTTCATCAAATACATGTAAGACTAAAATAAATAACAGCTATGGTTATCCATCAAAATGGGGGCAGGAATATTTAGTCTTATGATATAGGGTACAAACAGCATCTTCAATTAAATTAACTCAGACATTTGCCCTTGAGTTCCATCAAAATGAAGACACTGTGTATAAAAAAATCTTTGCGTATTCTTCAATTTAGATCAGAGACTGAGATGGAGGATTAGATGACCTCTCAAGTCCCCTACAATTATAACCATGTATGAATCACTTTTTTTTTTTAATCTATGAAGAAGACGGAAATGGTCAACACCATTTATTTTTTTACTTGAACTCAGGTCAATTTAAGCATTTTCTCAATGAGGTCACTAACGCATGGGCAATCACACTATCAAAAGATGTAAGATTTGAGATTTTAGGCAGTCATCTAGTCTAATGCCTTTATTTTATAGATAAGGATATTGAAGTCGAGATAAATAAAGTGATTTATTCAAGGTTATCTATCATATTATTTCTTGATGTAACTGAGAAGTCTAGAAGGGAAATCCAACTGAATTCATTAATAGCTGGACCCAGGGCTCACTCATGTTATCAGGAACCTGTCTCAACTATGACTTGGCTCTGGTTTTCTGTGTGTTTCTTTCTTCTCAGGCTCGCTCTCATAACACAGTGCTAAGATTATCCCAGCCATAGGTTCTTCCATCTCAGTGGTGACAGCCAAAAAAGAGCTACTTTATTCTCTTGGTTCCAGTAAAAGTCATTAGCCTAGTTTGGGTCATTCTAGATATTGATTTTCTTGGTCTGGGTCAAGGCAGGGAGTCAGGTCAGCTCGCCTAAACCATATGAGACTGTGGCCGGGAGGAGAAGTTCCAAAGGAGACTCCGTGCAACATTTCTAGAAGAAAAGAAAAGCAGCAAATGTCTACTACACACAGAGCAATGTTCCTGGACTCCTCTTGTCAGGTTAGTAAATAACTTCATTATTTCATTCATGGCACACCATGAAGAAGTGATTTTATTTTTTAAAAATTTAACCTATATTGTATAATAAAACAAATTTTAAAAAATTATCAGTAACAATCACTTTCTATGTAAAACCAATGCCAACATTTGTCCTTTAAAAAAATATACCAGTTACTGTACTTTGAATTAATTCTGGAACACAAATGCATTTTAAAAGGACATCATACTTTATTCAGTTTGAGGGTTGACTGGTTATTAAAATAGAGATTGGTTTTTAACAGGTGTTACAACATTAAAATAGATTTTTAAAAATGGCTTCATGACTTGATAGTTTGGAATGCCTGGCTTTTTTACTTTAAAGTTTATTTTAATGTTTTTCTGTTATGTTTCCAAATGACAAGTTAATATAATATTTTAGGGCTTCTATTTGCAACATTTCTCTGCAAATAAGCCATCACATGAGTAGTTATTAACTCCAATAAATCAAAAGCCAAATTACCTATAATCACCACTAAAATTCCTTTACTGAACAATGGGAGTTGGGGCAATAGACACAGCTTGACATGTGTGGTTTAAAAATTCTGATTGATTAATTAATGTATGAATTTAGAAGGTAACAATTGGAGGGAAAATTGTAGGTTTATCTTTATTTTCATGATCATCAATTCTTGCTTTTCTAATGCTTCCTAACTTTAACCTGTCTAGTAGGAGTATAGATTAAGTTGCTTTAATTTAATGTGTATCTGTAAAGCCCCTGTTTTGGCCAATAGCATTTAGTGAAAAGGGGCTACATTCCTTGAAAGTGTGCATAATAAAAGCTGCAAGTCCTCAGACTGTCCTATTTTTTAATAGAAAAAAACTTTATTTAATTATTTTATGAACTTTAAAAATCAGTGAACACAGATATCCCAATATCTCTAACAATGTAAATCCTCAGAATATCTCTAGCGACAACCAAGGGTTTGTAAAATGCTGAGGTGCAAACACTCGCCTACCCCTTGCTATTTTCCATGTCACCACCAATATTGTTCATTTCTAAGGATGACTGCTTCCTCCCTTTAGGTGACAACCAGTTGAGTACTTCAGTTAGTACTGTTGGTGTCCTCACTTCTTCATTTTGTTATTATGAGGAAAAATCCTCAGTGTTTGTCTCTCATGAATTGCTACATTATAAGTGCTCATATGGTAGGGGTCACATGTGGAGCATGGCATTCGGAGCTGGGCAGAACTGAGAAACCCCAGCTTTTTCTTTTGACATTGGTCTAGAGTTTTACCTGATTGATCTGAGATTTGGCCGCTTCACCTCTGAGGGAGCCATGGCTCAGGATCGGGACTGTATAGACCCAGACCCCATCTCCACCACATGCCAGCTGTCAGCAAATGATTTAACCTTTCTAAGCTCCCAGTTTCCTCATGTAAAAATGGGGTACTAGTAGTACACATCCTTTAAGGCTGTTGCAAAAATTATATAATCAGTCATGTATGCACTTCTTTCAAACCCTCTCTTCCCTGTTTTGTGCCTAGAAAACTGATCAATGGACTCCCTTACCCTCTGAGTCTTCTTGAGCTGTGGAAGCACCAGCAGGAAGCCTGAGGGCAAGAGGAGCATGAGGTCTGGATTATGATTTCTCCAGCTCCCTCCCTTCTGGATGGCCTCTAAGATAGGTCACAGCTCCTCCCAGCTGACTCTCTTATACAGTTCTCTCCAGGTTCTGCTGGCCCATTTCTCCCTCTGGCTGCTTCAGACTTTCCTTCAGTTTGGTAAATAATATCTTCATTAATGTCTGTGCAAATGTAAATTTTTCCTCCCTTCCCTGTATGCACTCTATGTGTTTCCTGGCAAATGCACCATGAAAAGTGCTTAGCCTGGTATACAACGAACATTTGAATGGTTGTTAGGAGAATTGAATGAAAATATGTGCATAGGATAATTGTTTAAATGGGAATGAATTCACGATAACAGTAATATATTATTAATAATAAATCAAATATTATTCAACACTATAACAGCTGTTATTTTAAGTGCTCATTATAGACAAAGCACTGGACTAAGACTTTAAATTCATGATTTCATTCTCCTATCACCCCCAAATCTACAGTAGTTAAACTTTTCTCCAATTTAAACAAGAAAACAAACACTCAGAGAATTTAAGCAACTGGCCCCAGGACACACAGCAGGTTTGTTCTAACTCATAAACTCATTCTCTTAATCACTTCACTGCCTTTTATTACAAGAGTTTCTAAACTCATTCCTCTTCTTATAAGGAAAGGCATTAATCCTATCATGAGGGTTCCACCTCATGACACAATTACCTCCCAGAGGCCCTGCCTTCCAATTCTATCACACTGAGGATTAGGGTTTCAACAAAAGGAAATGGGGAGTGGAGAGAGGGCCCTGGCTTGGTGGCATAGTTTGTTGGATCATCATACAATACACCAAAAGTTTGCAGGTTTGATGCCTGGTCAGGGCACATGCCACGTTTGCAGGTTGGATACCTGGTTGGGACATGTATGGGAGGCAACTGTTCAATGTTTCTCTATCACATAGATGTTTCTCTCTCTCTCTAAAATAAATAAAAAAGAAAACAGGAGAAGACGGGTCACAGACATTCAGTCTATAGCAAATAGCTTGTTGGAGAATTATGCGTTTGGTGTGCTTGGGGCCTACATATGGCAGCAGGGAGGTAAGTGGGAAAGCTACTTCTGTGACCCAGAGGTATGATGGCTGCTTTGACTTGAGTGGTAGAAATGATGGGAAGTGATGAAAATTTGGACATGTTTGATGGCAACGCCAAAAGGACTTGCTGGAGGAATGAATGTCCCGCAAGGCAAAACAAAAATTAAAGAGTCTTCCAAGGTTTAAGGCCTAAGAATTTGAGTATATGGTGGGTCCTTAACTGAAATGGAAAAGTCTGGAGAACAGTAAACAGATACATAGATCTATATATGAGAATGGATTAGTGTTTAAAACATGTGAAGAACCCCTATGATGGGAAATACAGATAGGCCTTTATATTGTCTTCTAAAACTTTTAAAGCATTTTTTTTCACTTCTAGGTCTTTAATAAATTTGTCAATGTTTCCGTTTATGGTTTGTGATTTTCAGATTTGGTTTTCACATATCCCTGTATTCATTTCCTGGAGCTGCCATAATAAAGTATCACAAACAGGATGGTTTATAACAACAGAAATTTATTCTCTTATAATTCTGGAGACTAGGAGTCCAAAATCAAGGTACTACTAGGGCCATGCCCCCTCTGAAGGCCCTAGTGAAGAATGCTTTCTTAGTTCTTTCTAGGTTCTGGTGGTTGCCTGTATTTGTTGGCATTCCTTGGCTCTGGCAACATAAAGTTAATATCTGCCTTCTCCTGTTTCTTTCTCTGTGTCTCTCTGTCCGTTTTATAAAGATACCAGTGACTGGATTAGGGCCCACCCTAATCCAATATGATGATATTTTAACTTTACATCTGTAAAGGCTGTGTTTCCAAATAAGGCCACATTCATAGGTACCAGGCATTTGGGCTTGAACACACCTTTTTGGTGGACACAATTCAACCTACAGCAGTCCCTAAGTATATGTCTGGCTTTACTACTTGACTGTTCTATTGTTTTCTGACTACTTGTCTATAACGAAAACAATATTAGACTGTGCTAATTACTATAGATTTATACTATATATTGATACCTAGAGAGCATGTTGCTCTCCCAACCTCGCTTCTCTTTCTTTTTTTTTATTACTTTATTGTTGTTCAATTACAGTTATTTGCATCCTCTCCCTCCCCTCCCCCCTCCCCCCTCCCCCCTAGCCTCCCACCTCCCCCTTAGCTCCCTCCATGTGTCCTCTACAGTGATTCCTGAAAACGCCTCTCCCCATTGTCCCCTCCCCACTCCCCCACG
>PVJI01019898.1:0-30098 GCA_004026765.1 Micronycteris hirsuta
GGGGCGGTGGTAAAAGCTGGCTGTCTCGAGATCCCTGGGACCTGCTCAGGGCTGGCTGCCCTTGAGGGTCTGTTGGAATGAAATAATGAAGAGCATGTCCACTTTCTGGGATGGGGTGGGGTCATTGGACCCTCTCATGTCCTCCAAATGAGGACTGGGAGCCGCACAGGAGCTAGGCCATCTAGGGGCCCAGCCCCAGCCCCCGACCCGGCCCCCAGGGCACCTGCTGGAAACCAGAGGCTGGTGAAAGCCCCCGGCTGCTGTGTCGGCAACCTGCCAGCTCACTGTTACCACACTGGCAATGTCCTCTCCGAGCCCAGAAGGGAAACCTGCCTCCCCATGACCACTCTCCCCGCTCCCCACTGGCCCAGCCTGGGTGTGTCCCTCTGCAGAGGAAGTGGAGGGAGGCCCACCGGTGGGCTGGGGAGGCCTTTTCCCCGGGTGGGGGGGCGCATCCTGCTCCCCAGGTACCAGACAGAGCCCTCAGCAGGCCCTGGTGGGACAAGGAACTTCCAGGGCCCCTTCCCACCTACTTCCACCCTTGGGCCTGTGACAGTCTTGTCCCCTCCCTTCCTTCTCCACCCAGAGCTTCGTCATGGGAGCCAGGAAGCCAAAGGGCTGGGAACTTGAATGGTCTCCAAGCCGAGCTCCGAACTGAGTGCCTGGAAGTGCTCCCTGGCCTGGCTGCGCGGCAGCATGCTCTCCGCCGGCCCAGGGCCCCCCGCCAGGCCGTGCAGACTGTGCTCTCATGCCCAGAGCTGTGGGCTGCCACCCCCTTGCCTGTGGGACTCTGGCCCCTGCCCCACCAGGGTCCAAGGTCGCATCCAGGGCAGTCCTGCAGTATGAGGTCCCAGCTATTCCCTTCCTCCCGGGGTGTAAACTAAAAACCACACATACACACAGGCTGGCGTGAGGGGAAAACTGGGCCCACTTGAGCCCAAAGGAAAAAACCCACCCCTGCTTCAGGGGGCGCTCATTCAATTGCCCGTGGGGACCACGAGCTGTGGAATGCCATCTCTGATTCTTCAATGCCTCGGCGAGGGGGCCCTGCTACTCCCATTTCAGAGCTGAGGAAATTGAGGACTCGGGGTGTCAGGTGGGCTCGCAGAGGGTCTCTGAGACGCAGGAACCAGGGCTGTCCGCGCGGGCCTGGGCAGAGGCCCCCAGGGCAGACGGAGCGCGCTGCGTGTGGCATGGGCGCCGTTGCACAAACACCCAGACAAAGCCAAACCCAGTGTGTGTGTGCGTGTGAGCACACACGTGGAGAAGTCTGGTGGGGCTCCCTGCCTTGGCCAGGAGCCAGGGGAGGGGAAGATGTCCGATTCCTTCTCCACGGGGTGAGAGAGAAAAGCAGCGAGAGGAGCGGGTGAGGGAGGGAGAGATGGGGAGGGGGAGAGAGAGAAAATTTTACTCTCTTTGTATGTACTTTTCCACATTTCTCTTTTCTATGACGACACACTGCTTTTGCAATGGTGATGTTAAACTTTAAATTATTATATAAAATAAATAAATCTTCCATTGGACCAGCCTCGAAAACATTGGTTAAGGATCTAACCTAGGAATACAAAGCCCCCTGTTGTCCATGATACCAGTGCCTGGTGGCCCAAACCCGCTGCTTGCGGGGGGCGGGGGGCAGGTGGAGGCAGCAGGCAGAGCAGGGCTTCTGGGGCTGAGCGAGCTGTCACCACCTCCCCCCACCCAGGACAGCTGTCTGATTTGGGCAGGCTCCTCACCCCCATCCTGTCCTCAGTGACCTGCAAGGCACAGTCGATGTAGAATTCACTGAGATCGTGGGAAAATGTGTATGTCATGGCGTCTGGCGTGCTGTGCACGGCGAACGGGGGCCAGGAGGGCTGGCTTTTTGTTTACTTCACGCGCCTACTGTCCCCGTAACTGCACATTCCCACCGTTCAGAGGGAGGCTGGGTGGCCCCTCCTGGCCCTGAGGTGCTCAGTGCTGAGCTGGGGAAGCCCCTTTGAGGGGTTAAAATTCACTTCTCGGGCTGAGGCAGGGGACTGGCCAGCATGTGACCCCAGGGAGCGGGGAGCAGGCTGCTGAGAGACCCCGGCTCAGGCCTCTGCGGGGCCCACCCAAGTTCCCCCACGAGACCTGTCTCCGCCAGCTGCTCTGCCAAGGTCTTGAGCAGCTGCCCAGCTGCCCGGCTGGGCTGGTTCCAGCCACACTGGGTCACTGGGGAAGCCGGGCTGGCAGCTCACCAGTTGCAGGCAGTTTGGCCAGGCCGAGGGGCTGGGAGGCCATGGGGACACTTGGAAGGGCGCCCTCCCCAGGCCCTGGGAGAGGCCAGGCAGGCTGAGCCGCTGCCCGACGCCTCCCTGGCCTGCAAAGGCTTGCTTCTGGGGCCGGCCTTGAGACAGGGGCCCTGGGGCGTCCGTCCAGGGGCCTCGTGATGGGGTGAGGGGCACTGAGTTGGGCGTCCCATCGGGGGTGTGGGCTCCAAGCGTTTCTGGGCTCACACTCAGAGGGCGACTCAGGTGAGGCCTTCTGCTCTGTTCCCTGGGCCTGTTTCTCTGCACCACACGGGGCTTAGGCTCAATCAGCCATGTTCACAGTGTGGTCCCTGGACCAGTGGTGTCAGCAGCAGCTGGGAACTTGCTAGAAATGCGGAATTCGTGGACTCTGTGGGAGACCTCCCTCCCGCAGAAGCTCTAGGATGGCTGGCAGTGTTTTCTCGCGCCCTTGGGGGCAGCTGCTGCTCAAGTTTGAGACGCTGGCCTGGGCTCTCAAAGGGCTTTTCCCAGGCTTATTGCTGTCTCTCAGGCACCGGCTGCATATGCAGAGGTGGGCAGTGTGTCATCGATACTGAGAGCACATCTCCATTCTCTGGGTGGCTACCTCCTCCTTGTCCCTTCCTGCCAGCTGCAGTGCCGTCGCCTGTGGAGACCTTCCGGGACCAGCCTCCCGCCAGGTCTGCCCACAGGGCGCTCTGCTCTCCTGCTCACCCCTGCTCCTGCGCCTGCCGCCGGGCCCGGCTGTAGCACATCCCCTTGTTTGTGCGTCTGTCCTGACGGTCAGGGTTGGGCTTGTTCCTCCACGGTCCCATGGCAGCGAGCACAGAGTAGGACTCTCCTTCCCCACATCGCAGCTTGTCCTGCCAAGTCCCTGCTCTCAGAGAAGCCTCCAGGGGCCCTCTTCGCCCACAGCCCCCTCCTGGGGCTTTCCATTAGCAAAAGCACAGGGGACCCTGCTCCCTTGTGTCTGGGGGCCTGGCCTATAAACACAGCGGTTCCCGCTCTTCGAAAGGCTGAAGACACAGAGAGGTCTGGAGACACACAGAGAGAAGCAGTGCACAGCAGCCACCAGGGAGCCCCGGGGGTGGGCATGCGGGGGGCCAGGAGCAACAACAGGAATAAAGCAACGCCTCCTCCCTCCCCAGCCTGGAGGCACAGGGGCTGCCCTGCCCCGCCCCCACCCCCCCTGCAGACTCCTGGGGACGCACGAGTACTCACAGGTGCTCTCAGTGCTGTTTTCCAGATGACAGTTGGGACAAAGGAGCCTGGACTTGAGCTGGAGAGACAGATCCTGCTCCACCAGCACGAGCCAGTGACGACGGGCAGGCTCCCCTGTTTCTTCATCGGTAAAATGGAGCCAAACATCAGGGTACGAAAGGGACAAAGAGCTCACACCTTACACAAGTCTTGGGCCACGTTTGGTGTCTCCCAAGTGTCTTGTGAACTGAACTGCCTTTGTGACTCGAACCCATCAGGGAGGGGTCATTATTATTTCTCTCCCGAGACCCAAGGCTCCGTGCACACTCACTAGGCCTCAGTGTCCCCATCTGTAAAGCCAACGGCTTGCTGTGGTTGTGCCCAACTGCCCCTACATGCCCCTCTGCTCCCCCTCCCCACCCTGGTGCCCCAGGGGAAGGAGACGGGAGCCCTGGCGTGTTAGGGGTGACAGATGCCAATGGCAAGGCGGTTGGTAGATCAGTCACTGCACAGCTAGGGGATCGGCGGGTCGGTGATTTATTAACCTAGTCACTAGGCAATCATTGATGAGGTCATTCGGACTGCCCGTCTGGCCCCTGGGCAGCTTCCAGCCCAGTGAGCTCAACCCAGGGAAAGAGAAAAGCAGGAAGGATGGGCTGGACCCAGGCTGGGCGGGCAGCCTGCTCTCCCTCCCAAGTCTGCTCCCTGGCCCTCCCACCCGCCAGGCACGCAGGGGAAGTAGGGCAGTGGGGCGGGCAGCTCCCAGCCTTGCTTTGCTCCTCTTGGCTCCACAGCTGGGCTCTGACCAAGGACTGAAGACTTAAGGGCTGCCAAGGCCTGGGCCGGCCTGTCTGTGCCCAGAGGGGGGGCTGAGGGTCTGGCGGAGGAATGAGTCTGCCCTTGGCGGGCAGCTGCCGGGCTCAAGGTGGAGTGGGGCCAGCATCAACCCTCTGCTCTGGCCAGGCCTGAAGTCAGCTCCTCCAAGTTCAATGTGGAAGACCGGCCCTTGTAGAACCTGGCTATCAGAGATGGAACAGATCTCCAAAACCACCTCGTCCAGGGAGTCCCACACTTGGGCATTCTACTGACCACAAAGTGTCAGAACAAATTTTGGATCTGCCATAGGGCTGCCAGTGTTTCATTTTCCTGCTAGGGCATTAGGTACCATGTGATGTCAGCATCTTTTTCTAACAAGAAAAAAGGAGGAGGATATAAACTCTGAATGAACGCTAGTCCTCAAATTGTACTTAACTCCGTGACAAAACGCACTCCCTGTCCTCATTCTTCTCCGAGCAAAGCCGTGGAAAGTAACTGGCCATAGTTCAGGACTGATTCGAAGCATTGAGCTAATCCAACTCCAATTTTTACAGGTCAGAAAACTGAGGCTCAGCGATGACAAAGAGACCTGCCCCCAGGGGACCCGGCACTTTAATTCCAGGAGCAAGGAAAAGAATTCAGTGTCCTGTCCAGGGCCACCATTCTGAGTGGGGCCTCAGGGCAGGGGCCATCGCTGTCACCCTCCCTGCCAGAGGCCTTCACACGGCTCTGAGTCTATTCCAAACCCTCCCCACCTCACCAGGGGCCCCTCCCCAGCAGACGGCATGTCCTCCCAAGTCACCAATAAGGTGGGTCCCAGGCAAGCGCCCTGGCCTTCTCTGCTATCCCAGAAACATCCTGGATCTGCAGGCGCCTTCACTCCGCACTCCCCCCCGCCCAGCCCCCACCCCTGCCGCTCTCGTTCTCCGGTGCAGCAAGTCCTTCCTCCTGCACACACACCCCTATCCCCCCCTTTCTTGCGTCGTTCTTCTCCACTGACCCCTTCCCTTCAGCATATAAACATGTTCAAGTTTCTGTACTGACATTTAAAATGCCTTCCAAAGTTCACAGAAAAAGAAATCAAGATGGCTTTTGAAACACGTATGAAAATTCTCAAGTGAACTCCATCAAAGAAATACAAAATAAGCCACGGCTGGTGTGGCTCAGTGGGCTGGGCGTGGTCCTGCAGACCAGAAGGCCTCGGTTGGATTCCCAGTCGGGGCACATGCCTGAGTGGCGGTGGGGGGGGGGGCCTCTCGCTGGGGGCGTGTGAGAGGCAACCAAGCTATGTATCTCTGGCACATTGATGTTTCTCTCCTCTCTCACTTCCTCCTTTTTTCTCTAAAGATAAATAATTTTTAAAAAGATTTTATTTATTTTTAACCAGAGGGAAAGGGAGGGAGAGAAACATTGATGTGTGGTTGCCTCTTGCGTGGCCCCACTGGGGACCTGGCCTGCAACCCAGGCATGTGCCCTGACTGGGGATTGAACTGGCGACCCTTTGGTCTGCAGCCTGCGCTCAATCCACTGAGTTACACCACCCAGGGCTAAGATCTTTTTTTTTAAAAAAAGAAATACGAAATAACATTACGAATTCTGTTTTCTACTTAGCTTATTAAAGGTCAGAAGATTGAAGAAGGCCCGCACTAGTGAGGAAATAGGGATCTGGCGCCGCAGCCCATTGCTGACTGATAAACGGGCACAAAGGCATGTCTGGAGGGCAATCTGACCATCTTTCTAAATTAAAAGCACACAGAGCTGTGCGTCAGAATTTTCACAGCGTGCCACCCATCACAGGCCCAGACTGGAAACAGCCCTGATGGCCCACAGCGCAGAGCAAGCCAGTGCAGCAACGAGAGCAAATGAATTCCAGCTGAAGTGCAACAACGTGGCAGCCCCACAGGAGAAGGTGCTACATCATTCTCTTTGTACACGTTTCAACGCAAGCAAACGCGTTGGGGTGTGAGGAACATCATGGAGGGAGCCCCCGGACTTGACCGATGCCTTTTCTTGATCTGGAGAGCTGGTCACTCAGCAATCCCAGCAATCCCAACTCTAGGAAGTGATCTGTGGTTATCCTTGCATGTGGACAAACACGCGTGGGCTCCATGTCCTGCAAGGTAGGAACAGCTGAATCCCCTGGTGGTGTAAGCAGGAGCGGCTGAATAAATTATGACCCATCTGTGTATCCACGTGGTGGAATGCCATTTAACCGTTACAAACCACGAGGCTGATTTTTGTCTATGGATACATGACAGCCGCCAAGCTATTACATACATAGTCAGCAAGCAAGCTTCAGAAGGTGCACAGAACACTATCCTGTGTGTCACAGTGCACTTGCAGGTATATGGACTCTCTCTGGAAGGACACAGGAGAAAGTGATGGCAGTCTAGTTGGTGGCATGTACGTCATACAGGAGATAGTCAAGGACTGTACGCAGCCTGCCTGCCTGTCCCTGCTCAGACTGCGGGTCCGTGGCACCTGGCACTGCCGAGGGCCTCAGGAACGCCTCCGTGCGGATAAACCACCACTGTCTGTAGCTTAGAACCCTGTTAATATCCCTCTGACTACAGGCGGCACCAGAGCCAGGGTTTGGCAGCAACCTTGGCCTGTCATGCGTGCGTATGTGTGTGCGAATGTAGAAAGGCTTCATGGAAAAGTGGGTTCTGGGTAGACATGGGGGAGAATAGAGAAGGGACCAGCATGAGTGAAGATCTGTCTGTCTGGCACATGGGCTAGACATGAGAAGAACAGAGCTTTATACCTGAAGAGCCCTGAGCCAACCTGCCGCCCAAGCTTCCAGGTACTGCTGCTGAAGTGAGAGAAGCTCAGGCGTCGGACTCCTGGGGGGCTGCTGCCACCTTCTACTCCACGGGAATGAGACACAGCCAGCCTCGACTTGGCCACCGAGGCTGAGCTGGGATTGGGATCGAGGTCGGACTCCAAAGTCCTGTGCTTAGCATTCTGCTGAGCGGCCCTGCTGCCGGGGAGTCAGGAAAGGCTTCTCCCAGGAGCCACCCTGCAGTCTTACAGGCTCAGCGTGGAGCAGGGTTGGGGCGTTCTGCACAGGAGGGTGGCAGCGGGCACAGGGCTCTGCCCTTGGAGAACCAGGTGGAAACCGGGCAGGAAGCACTGCCCAGGGGGGTCTGGAGATGCAGAGTCAGGGATTTCTGCCCAGGCAGCCAGGGTCAATCTCAGTCCCAGAGCTGCCTGGATTCTGATGGAGAGCTTCAATATGGGTTTGATGCCACCTCTGCTCCCAGAAGACGATTCTGGCAGTGAGACAAGGGGCAAATCGCAGGTGCTGAGGTGGGAAGTTGGCAGACCTGTTGAAAGGCAATGGGGATAATCCAGGTGAGAGAGGATGGCAGCCTGGATGAAGGCTGGATTGGGTGACAGAAGTGAACAGTTTGAGCGATATTTAGGAACAAAGCCATGAAGTAATTCGCAGAGAAAAGCACGTGCAGGAAAGGGAGGAGTCAAAGATGACCCTCAAATTTTGGGTAGTAGAGGCGAGAAAACCAGGTTTGGATAGAATGAGCTCAGATTCAAGGCCACTGAATTGGAGGTGTCTGCAGAATAACCAAGTGGGGGCCCAGTAGGTGCTCCCCTCCACTCATTTATTCAGTCAATAGTGCGCCTGCGATAAGCCAGGCCCTGGGGTTGGCAGTGAATTAAACAAGCTCCCTATCGGTGGGAGGGTTCCCTCTGGTGGGGAGCCAATTCACAAATAACTGAAGAAACAAAGGTTACGGGTCATCACAGGCGCAGTGGAGGGTCCAAGGGAAGTGAAATGGCCTGTGAGGAGTGTGCTGCGGCCAGAGCGCTGGGCCCCACCCGTTTCCTTCTCAGTTCTAGGGGAAGAAAGGCGCTCTGCGTATGTCTCCCATTCAGGCCCGAGGGCTTCCCAGAGAGGGTATCGCTTCCACTGTGGGTGGGAAGAGCAGGTTTCACCAGGCATGTTTCAGGTGATTACCTGTCTTGGCTTCACCGTAACCTCAACCTCACGTTAAGAGTGGCCCCTGCGGCCCAAAGCTGCCAGAGGAGGGGTGTGGGAAGCAGACACTGCTTGGGAATTCCGGCTCTGGGTACCTGCAGAAAGAAGCAGATACCAGCAAGTCAGCTGAGCCAGCAGGCTTTCAAAGCTCTTCTTGGTCAGTGATGCGCTCCTAAGAGCTGACAGTAGATTAATAAAAACAAAAAAAACAAACAAACGAGCAATACCCGGGCTGAGGCCTCCAGGTGGCTCATTCAGTGCACGGTGGCGCGCGGCCCGGAAAGCTGCGGGAGGTGGCCCCTTTAAGCGCGGTCACTGCCCCAGCCAGCGCGTCCTGGACCCGGGACTTCCCAAGCTACAGCAGTGCCGCCCACGTCGCCCACGCCGCCTACGCCGCCTCGGCGCCGCCGGGACCTTTCCCCTACTTTCCAAGACCTCAGGCCCCGCCCCTTCGCCCCTACCAAAACACGTGCCGCATCCCGCCCTGGCGCATCACGCCGCGGCCAGGCTTTGATCACGCGGATCCCCGCCGCGCCCATTGGCCCGCCGTGCATGGATCGAGCGTGGATTGGCTGGGTGGCACCGGGCCCCGCCCCGGAGGGGCGCGGTGTATTTTGGTTTGCCTCCGAGCTCCGCCCCAGCGGCCGCGCCCTCGGCGGCCGCCCCGCCCCTCCCGCACCGCTACGGCCGCGTCAAAGTAGAGCTGCGCGGGCGGGTGGAGGCGTGTGCTGGTCGCTGAAGCTCGGGGCGCGGGCTCCCTCCGCCACGCACGTGCAGCAGCTGCAGTGCTCTGAGCATCGGCCCCGCCGCCGCTTTGTTGCCTGTGGGCTGCCAGCACTATGCACACGCCGGGATCCGTGGGTTCCGGCGAGACGCGCGCGGTAAGTGGCCATCCCTCTCGAGCAAGGGGCGAGGCGGAACCGCGCTACCTTTGCGGGGCCAGAGCGCGAAGGAGGGCACGGGGGCGCGGGGCCTCGCCACGGTTTCACCGTTAGGTGCCGGGACAGGTTTCAGAGCCAGGAGGGGCAGAGGCCGCGTAGGGCTAGGCGGGGGCGTGAGCTCCGCGCAGCCCTACCGCAGCTTTGTCTCGCGCCCCCGCAGCGGCGCCGCCCAGCCGGCTGCGGGCGCGGGTCTATTTCCAGGCCATGACGTCACCAGGCCCTGGGAGGTGGTGACCATTGGGCGGGGTAAGACTGGCGGGAACACGGCTTGCGGGCGGCCGGGGCGGGGCGCTGGCGGCGGGGCCAGGGCTGTGAGAACGCGGCCTGCGGGCCTGGCAAAGGCTGGCGGGAACGTGGCACGTGGCGGGGCGCGCTGGGCGCCTTTCGCCCCAGCCAGGGACTCTTGCAGTCGCAGTCACAGCCGCTCGAGGGGTGCAGGGAGAGCTCTGGCTAGAACTGACGCTGGGTGGTCGCAGCGTGCAGCCGCTGAGGGGTGGAGAGAGGGGTCTGGGAGCTGTGCACTCTGGTCTGTTTCTACGCGAGGCGGCAGAGCAGGGCCAGCCCCCATGTCTGTGATTTCACAGTTTGTGCTAGGACCAGGTCGAAGCTGGGCCAGAGTGACATTTGTAGAAGCGGCCTCATTACCGGAGCAGGACAGAAGGGTGTGATACCGGGGCACACTAAGTGGAAATGTGTATCTTCATGGACTTGAAGCGACTTTGGGAAGAGAGCACTCACTTCCGGGCGCTTCCCTGCCGGTGCAGAGCTGGTGTGATGCCAGGGAAGACAGCGCCTCCTAGGTTGTGGGAGATCACACAAATGCTTCCTCTTACTTCCTCCTGCCCCCCACGGACCTGGTGGTGCGAGGGAGAGACTTATGTTCCTGAGATTGAGGAACGAGGCTTTACTTTCTTGGGGGCCGTAGTGTTCAGCCTCCCACCCCGAGACCCTGCTGGGTAAGCCCTGACTTGGCAGGGTTGTAGGCACTGCTCTGGTAAGTTGCCCAAAGTGCGTTGGTAGGGACCCTCTCCGGGTGGCTTGGCCACCTTGAGAGAGCTGCACTCTCATCTCAACCAGCCAGAGAACTTGGGTGGAGTCTGCGTCGGTTCCTCTGGAGGTGGCTTGGGCGGTTTTGGTGTATACCTTTGGAATTAACATCTTATTAGTCGTTTACCAAAGAAGAAAAAGGACTTCACTCATATCAGTAACCTTTTTAAGAATCAGGATTGTCTGTGGAAACGACTTGCAGCCACATTCAGTCATCTGCCTTCCCTTTTCAGGACGACAGCCTAAAAGCAAAATTGTCATGAAGGTTCTGGTGACACCTTTGCCTAGAACAGAGCTTGTTGTGTGTGGAGTGTTGTGTATGTGTTGTGTGTGTAACACAGGCTCCTGATAGGCGTGCCCACGTGCCTCTCTGTTTCCCGTGGACTGAGAAGCCATTATGTCGCCTGTAGGTTGACATCGTGAACATATGTGAGTCCATCCTGGAGAGGAGGTGGCATGCCAGTGAGAGGTCGACGTGCAGCATCTTGGAGCAGAATGACATCGAAGCTGTCGAGGCTCTTGTCTGCATGAGCTCCTGGGGTCACAGGTCCCAGAAGGGTGACCTGTTAAAGATAAGGCCCCTCACACCTGTGTCTGACTCCGGGGACGTCCCCTCCACCGCGCATGTAGACGAAGGTGCACCCGAGTTGCTGAAGGACTTCCATTCTTTAGCCACGCTGGTAAGAGGTGGGGGAGGGGTGTTTCTGTGCAGGGGCCAGCGCACCTTCGACAGGTGTGTCCTGAGGAGCTCGTGGGTGGACTCCCTGGGATGCTGGCAGTCGTGTTCATAGCCTCCCCACGTAGAGGCCCTAAGGATGCAACCTCTTCTATCTCTTGGAAACAAGTCCTTTCCATCCGTTGATCATAGCTTGCAGCCATGGGGTTAAAATGTCCAGAGGACAAAACCTATGGGCTGATTCAAGAAAGAAAAATGTATTCATTTCCCTGGGGAATTGCAGGGTGGGGACTAGTTTCCCTGGACGACTGAGTCCAGGATCAGGACATGTGGGTGGCAGCTGGGCCAAGCCTGTGCTTTGGCACCAGAAGCCTGGAGCTAGCTGGGTGGAAATCCTGGCCTCTCTGCCTCTCTCTGGCAGCCAGCTTCTTTCTTGTGTGAGTTGGCTGCAGCCAAGCAGTGTGTTTTGTTTTCTTAACTTGTTACAGTTAAGAAATTGCTGGGAGAGACGGCTTCTCAGCTTGGAGAAGTTGCGAGCTGTCGGTTGCTAACAGAAGTGACAATCATAATCAGATTGTCCTGGGCTGGAAGCTTGTGCTGGAAGGGAGTGTGGAAAGCCACTTGGACAGGGATGAGAAGGGACTTGCAGGCAGTAGAGAGGGCTGTAAAGCAGCGGCCCGGCTGCCGGAGCCCCTCTCAGCGCCACTTGGTATCGGCTCGTCCACAGGGAGGCCACAGGAATTGGGATTGTTGGGGGCAGTACAAAGAGGCTTGGTGTAGGCAGACCACTGGTTAGCGTGTGGCCTTTGGGGGTCCTTCCGGTCGGAGTACCTGGCCGCCTCTAGTAGGCACTGGCTAGGTGTGTGTTACATGATTACCACTGGGATTTTTAAAAGTTTTCTGAGAGTCTTAAAATGATTGGGAAGAGCGCTCATTTTAAGTGTAAATTTGTTTTCTCCTCTGCAGTCCTAATGCTTAAATTGCTCATTTCAGTAACTGTGCAGCCCCAGCCATGGGAGAAGACCAGAAAGTAAATGTCTCATGTAGCCTTGAAATCCCCTGCTGTTGCAAGCAAGCGTAGACGAGGTTTTTCTAGATACTTCTTTTTAAAGGCATTGGGGGCAGCACCATCCAAGTACGCGCCTTTTAAAATCGAACCAAAACAACCTTTTCACACGGTGTTTTTTTTCCCCCAAGTGCATGACTCCTCCTCATAGCCCTGATCTCATGGAGCCGTCGACGGGGACAGTTGTTCATTCCCAAGTCACTGATTCCAAAGCACATGTGGTTCCGGCCATCCCCCCAGCCTGTGCTGGGGCAGCCAGCTTGCGGAGCGGGAGGGAGGAGAGGAGCCTGCCTGGTGCAAAGTCGGAGCTGGGGGAGCCAGCCCCCCGAATCCCCTGCAGGGCTGTGGGGACCGGTGCCAGCCACTGCACCAGGGTGCCGCCTGCTGCTGCCCACATTCCTACCACCCAGACTCAAGCACGCCCACTTTCGGACAACGGAGGAGGAGACACCCAGCATCTGGGACATACTGAAGCTTTGCAGGGCACCCACCTCAAAGAGTGTTCACCCAGCGTGAACTCAGTATCCTGTCCACCTTGCTTGAATAAGTCTGGCGACCTCATCCCCCATGACAAAGGCCAGCAGGCAGGCTGGCCAGTTGCAGTTCAAACCTGCTTACCAAAGATTCATGAAAATGACTTGCCAGGGAAAGCCACCCCTCTGATTTCTGTCCCCATTCCCAGCCCCCCTGTCTTTTGCCAAATGATCCCTGTGACTGGACAAAGTGGCATGTTACCAGCATTTTTGAAGCCACCTCCCCAAGTACCTGCTGGGACTGTTGCACCTGCCCTGCCCCAAGCTGCTCCAGGGCCCCAGCCTGTGTTCATGGGACCCTCTGTGCCTCCGGGAGCCGTGATGCTGGTCGTGCCCCAAGGGGCGCTTCCCCAGCCCGCGCCGGGCTCCCCGGCCGGTGTCCTGGCCACTGGCAGTACCAGGTTGTTGCCTCTCGCTCCTGCCCCCGTGTTCATCACCTGCAGCCACAGCTGTGCCCCTCAGGTAGACTTTTTCCGACGGAGGAACTACGTGTGCAACTTCCCAGGCTGCCGGAAAACCTACTTCAAAAGTTCCCACCTCAAGGCTCATCTCCGCACTCACACAGGTAAGCACGGAGGCAGGTAGGGCCCAGGGAAGCTCGCCTCGAACCTTCTCTGAGTGGGAGGGAAGCGTGAGACCCGCTGGAGGGGCTGGTTCTGAGAACCCTCCGAGGGGGCTGACGTTAGCACCGCCGCCAGCGGTTTTTTGGGAGCGCGGCACCTGCTCGCCCCGCCCGCCGTGCAGCTCTGCGGTCACAGTCCGGCGATGGGCGTCGTGGGCGGTGCGTGCGTGGCCCTTTCTCCTCACGTGGCAGTGGACACCTGTTTGCATTTTAGGAAACATGCACGCCATTTAGTAACCCTCAGCGTGACTCAGGTTTACCGGCGGGTGGGGGGGGGCAAGGTCTCTCCGAAGTGCAGACAGGTTTGAATTCTAGAATATTTGAAATTCAAAGGCCTAATTCAGAAGGAGAAGTCCCGCAGGAGAGTAACTATGAAGACTTGGTGATGTCTTTA
Source organism: Micronycteris hirsuta (assembly GCA_004026765.1). NCBI lineage: Eukaryota > Metazoa > Chordata > Mammalia > Chiroptera > Phyllostomidae > Micronycteris > Micronycteris hirsuta. The sequence goes on from PVJI01019898.1 coordinate 13,539, forward strand.
TCATCTTATTGGTGGTGCTTGATAGAATTTTCTCTCATCTGTCCATTAGGGTGGCCACTAGCCACACGCACGGGAAAGGGGGACCGTGTGACGAAGGCACCGCATGTCAGATTTTCACCAAGCTGACGCGCACACAGCCGCATGTGCTGGCGGCTGCCCCATCGTGTGGTTGTCGGGCTGAGCGTGGCCCGGCAGAGCTGCTGCTGCCGCTGATGCGGGCAGGACGCCCGAGGTGTTCTGTGGCGCGCTCCCCTTCGAGGTGGTGTTCTGTTGTTCCACTTCGCAGGGTCCTGTGGTTAAGCAGTCTGCTTGTTGCACTCACCTTTCAGGGTTCACACAAACACACGCGTAAGCGTGGTTACAGGCCCCGGGTTCTGCAGGGAGCTCTGTCCCGTAGCCCTCTTGTCATGCAGTCCCTCCACCAGAGCACCCGCTGATGGCCCGGGGGCCGCAGTGTGCTGGGGGGGCCCTCAGTTCACTAGGGGCTGCAGCTTCGGGAGGGCTGCACTGGGGGGGCTGAGGGAGGGTGGTTTCTCACTGGCACCTGGATGTGGTAAGCAGGGAGCAGAGTCTGGAACTGGCAGGCGTGACGGAGGGTGCTTGGCTCCTCCAGCCTGCGGAGCGGGCCCTTCGCTGCAGGTCACGGTGCCATGCCTGGCCTGCAGAGCACTTGGCCCCGCCTTTGTCTTCTCTGGGCTCTGCACGTCGGCCCCCCCCACCCGTCTCTCCTGGCGGGAACCCCTCTGAGGGCCTCCTGCCGTCACCGCTCACACGTGCTTCCTGATCGTGCCTGCCTTCTGTGGCCCTGGTGGTTTGCTCTGCTTCCTGCCACTTTTCCCTTTGGTTTTTAGTGTCTCACATACTCTAGTGGTCTAACTGGGTATAAACTCTTGGGTCTGTCTAACTCAAGAGCCTGACCCTGGTAACTGGGACTGTTGCACCTGCCCAGTTGGTCACTGGTAAGTGGCAGTTGGTCACTGGTGCCGCAGGGTGGCTGTCCCAGCTCGTCCGAGTGGACAGGGTGCCTGTGAAGGGCTTGCTGGCTGGCGGTGTTCTCTGCACGGAGCCCTCCGACCCTGTCCACGCACGGCGCCCACGGCCGGGGCGGCAGTGGGGAGCTGCCCTGTCCGGCCTGGCTGCCCCGGAAGTACTGACAGGCTGGCGCAGCATCAGGTGGTCAGAGCAGGCTGCCTTCGGGGTTCCCAAAACACTTCCATTAAATAACCGTAAAGGTTCTGAAGAATCAACTTCTTGTGCTATTTCACAAACACTTAATTGGAATTTTCATAAGAAATAGAAACTGGGTAATTTTACCTTAGATGAGATCGTTTTGTGTGTGTTTCTACAAACCTGAAGTTTTTTGACTAAGGTGGAGTGAGTCAAAGCTACATCTTTGATATGTTGAAAACAGGGCACTTTATATGGCACACCCCGCACCGGAGGGCGGTTCATCTCTGCCGGACACCTGGCCGTGCCGGTGTGCCGCCGGCTGCGGTGCCGGGCTCCTGGGAGCGGGTGGGCATCCCGATGCGGCAGCGTGGGTTTGAAATCCATGAGGTTTAGACCCTTCTCCTTAGAATGGTTTTTTAAAGAGTATTATGATGCTGATTTTGCAGTTGATTCAGTTTTGAAAACCATCAAACACTTCGTTAGCATCTCTTCAACACACATTCATCCAGAGCCGTGTATCTGCCGTGAGATGTGCTGTGCTTGGCGCAGCTGCACGAGGGTGGCGGACTAGACAAGTGTGCAAGGTCGCACGGGGTGGGGGGGGCGGGGGGTGAGCCCGTCACACCCTGGCTTCCCTGCTGTTGGGGGCAGGGCTGTGCCGTGACCTGCCGGCTCTGGAGCTCCAGGAGGACACACGGTGGGGGCATCTGCCGGGTGTGGGGAGGAACACGAAGATGGGGTTAATGATTCCAAGAAGTCTTACAGGTCCTGGCGGCTTCTCGAGAGAGAAGTAATTACTCTTTTCAAGAATCTTCCCCCACCGCAAAGTTTATTTTTATTTAAAGATATATTTGTTTTTTGAAAGATAAATGTTACGTCTTATTACGTAATGTTACATATTAGGTGCAGTGGGACAGATGGATCTCGGAGGGTTTCTTGACTTCGGAATACCTTGATACCAGAGCAGCAGGGCACTGCTTGTGTCCTGGATGCTGGTGGACAGAAGGAACGGTGACGGGACTGGCCGGCCCGGCAGGCGCTGAGCATTGACGTTTTCTTTCCTGTGTGTTTTCTCGCCATCAGGAGAGAAGCCGTTCGGCTGTAGCTGGGACGGCTGCGACAGGAAGTTCGCGCGTTCGGACGAACTGTCGCGACACCGCCGGACACACACCGGCGAGAAGAAGTTCGCGTGCCCGGTGTGCGAGCGGCGCTTCATGCGCAGCGACCACCTGACCAAGCACACCCGGCGCCACGTGGCCACCAAGAAGATGCCCGGCTAGCCGGCGAGGCGGACAGGCTACAGGGCGCGGCCTCGGCAGGGAAGCCCAGGAGGCGAGCTGGCCGGGAGTCGCCCGTGGGAATCTCAGAGACTCTTTCCAGGAAAGGACCCATGGTATTCTTTCCAGAAATCGCTGTCTGGGGGGGCTGGGGGGGAGCAGGGGCTGGTTCTGGGGAAGTGCGGTGACGGCTCATGTTCGTTGGGGTCCTGCCCGTGGCTTGTGTAGTTCAGCAAGACGGAAGGCAGTTCAGACGGTCTAGGTCACCAGCATTCAAACCTATTGGCAATAAATTTCACAAAACCTGCATTTTTACTGCCTTTCTACTCCTGTTTTGTAGAAATGATACAGGGTATATAACTTTATACTGTTTTCTATGAAAATATTTATATTATTGGTACTCCACCAGTTTCTAGATAGATGATTTACAGTCTTCTTTTCAGTGTTTAATATCATTTTTATAATAACCATACTTTGTAGTAACTGTGGCACATCATTCAGCACAAAAAAAAAAAAAAATCTCAAGTCTGTAATCCAGCCTTTCAGATCTCAGAATTTTTTAGAGTCGGCACTGGTGGGGGGTCAGGGGCCTTGGCGATCAGCTTCTTCATAACACTTTCAAGGGGCGTTCCAGGCAGCCATGCCTTTGCAGTCGTTGCTGAGGAATTAAAGTTTCGGTGCAGTGGAACTAGTCACCTGTGTCTGTGGTGTGACTTGGGGAGGAGATATGCAGAGGGCGAGCCTCCCCCGCCGTGAGCAGGGCACCTCTCCAGGCTCGGAGTGTCTGTGCTTCGCTGGGAGCACACTGCCCACTGTTTCTTGTTTGTACGTCAAACACCAAAAACAGGGGTGACATCAGTGCGCCAGCCCAGCCGCGCTGTTTATTGTCAGTTGACTTTTTGTCCTGTGGCCTTATCCATGGTGTTTTGTGGGTGGAGCAGCTCCTTAGAGAGAAAGGAAGCAGCCTCATAGGTTAGGGGGCTTCCCGCCCAAGCACAGCTTTGCACTTTGCACACAGTGGAGGGGCCCGGCCCCAGCGTGCGGCCTCCTCTACCTGTGGACCCCGGGAGGAAGTGCAGGGTATGCTGAATGGCAGGAATACGGCCCAGTGGCCCTTCCATTCCTGTTGTTGGAAGGAGATCATTTTAATCCAACAGAATCATTGGGAAGGGGGGTGTTTCGCAGTCTGACAGAAAACAGGAGGAGAAGGTGGGCCCCGCTCAGAAGCCAGGGGGAGCACAGGCGCCAGCTCTGCGGCGGCCGCGCCACCCCACTGGCCGGGGCCACCGGGACTGCCTGTGTCAGGCGGCGCCGTGAGCCCAGGCCCCAGGATGCGTGGCGGGCACATGGGTGGTTCTGTGCCGTGTGTGTTAGCCTTTCTCTGGGCCTCGTAAGCTCGGGCGTTCACCCTTACTCAAACGATGGCAGGGGGAAATAGGAGATGGAATTGGGTTCTGTGTTCAGGTCTTTCAAGTCTGACACCCCTCGCCCGGTCACTCGTTGGACGTTAGCTGATGCCCGTGAAGTGACCCTTTAGTAAAAACTGGTACCTGACATGCAGGTCTCTTAAGTGCTGGCTGTGTTTTTGGGAGGCTCCCACTTCCCTGGTTTAGCATTCCTCCTGGTCGAGACCAAATGCAAGGGAACTATTAATTAGTGTGCGAAAGAGCGATAATTAGACGTAGGCAACCCTGTCCTGTCTGTGTCCCGCTGGGATTGTAAAGCAGCATAAACATTTCTGTGTGCACGCCTTTACATTGCAGTGTTTTTCTTGATTATATGAAATAAGGGTGGTCCTGCTAATGTGGTGGATAATACCAGGCCTTTGAGTGTTTGGTTGCCGCTCCTGAATTTCACTCTCTGAGTGGCGTTTCTGAAGAAGAGATGTGTTACAAATGGTTTTCATGCACACGTCTACTTCCTGATTAGATTTAGAAATGCCTTCTGTAAAGAAACTTTTTTGGGTTTTTTTTTTGTCTTCTGTGTGTCCACTGAAAGGTGGTAAGTCAGGAAACAGTTTTTTCTGGAGCATTCTGTCCTGAGAACCGACCCCCATGTGCGGGCGGCTCTGGGCCTCGGGGCGGAGCGTGGGCAGTAGGTTTCCCAGTGCACTTTACTTCCTGAGCAGTTTCGCTTGATCTTTGTTGACTTTGAACCTTTTAAATAGTTTCAGTGATAAAATGCAAACTGTTTTGGAATCATGTTTTATGTAACAGACTTTGACTTCTTATTTAAATGGATATGTGTGATGTCACTTTTTTCTTTGAATCACATAAAACGTCCTTGATTTGCAAACCAGACTTGTGTCCCGTGTCATCTGACTGCGCCAGGATGCCCAGCGGCTTCTCCGAAAATACCCTGCAAAATCCCTGGAAGGCTGGCCCTGCCTAACCCTCCTCTGTGTCTTCTGGGTCTGCTCTGCTCTCAGGGCACCCTTTCGATTCCGGGAAAGGTTAAAAGAAATGTGGGAAGAGGCAAGCTTCTGTGCTGGCCACTCTGACGCTGGGTCTGGTCCTGCAGAAGAGGGCCATGGGTGCTGGGGACCCGTGTCCCTCCTCCTCGAGCTCTTCCTGTGCCGAGAGGCGGGATGGGAGGAAGCCTCTTGCCCTGCGTCCTCCGCCCCCAGCCCAGGCTCCACCCTGCTCTTGGGAAATGTTCTCTCTGGAACCCACCCAGGCTGGGACTTCGCACCCACGTCCCTCGGAAGGAGCTGCTGTGGATGCTCTGGGAGACATGTGGGTTCATTTCTCAGTCCTCCTCATGTCTGTCCAGAACTGCCAAGCTCCTCATCTCCCCATGCAGGACTTTCACAGTTGACCCCATTGTCTTTAAAATTTAAGTGTGCTCATGGATTTGAGAGAGAGGGAAACATCCACTGGCTGCCTCCCATATGCACCCTGACCAGGGATCAAACCTGCTACCTAGGTGTGTGCCCTGATGGGGAATCAAACCTGCAGCCGTTTGGTGCATGGATGATGCTCCAACCCACTGAGCCAGCTGGCCAGGGGAACCTTACTGTCTTTAAAAAGAACAGCAAGGTCAGGTGTAAAGGCTTAGAGTCACCGTGGCCACCTTGCTTGCCATTCACTCCTGTTGACACCGCCTTCCAAAGTTGCCTGTCCTGGGAGGTGATGCTGGGAAGGTCCGTGCGTTGATTTGTGGGTCACGCTGCTCCTGATCCTGTGTGTGTGTGTGCATGCAGGGGACAGTAAGTGATTGTGTGTGTGTGTGTGTGTGTGTTGGGGAGGGGCAGTAAGTGATCATGTATGTGTGTGCGTGCGCGTGTGTGCGGGTTGGCGGGGGCAGTAGGTGATCGCAATGGGCTTTGCACCCAGCCATACCCCTGGAGGCCTTCCCAGCTCCAGCCCTCATTCCTTTGCTTCTGGGTGACGGCCACCACTTTATCACTCAGCGTGTGACTTTGTGCCTGCTGTCTTCTTCTGTTGTCCCCAAAGGTCTACTTTCTAACTCTAGCACCACTGTCCTTTGCTTTCAACCCACCTCTTTGTTTAGGGACTTTTGAGATGAGGAACTTGAGACACTTTAACAGCTGGGCCCTGTCCTGGGCAGAAGCCCAGGCACCGAGGACTCCTTACCCCAAGAAGAGACACACTCAGTCCCCTCTGAGTCAGGGGCTCGCTCCCCAAGGCCTCTCCCCACTCCCCACGGGACCTGATGAGCCCCAGGACTGCCCTTGCTGGTCCTGAAGCAGACGTCCTCTCCCCGGTGCGCTCTCGCTGAGCTCAGCAGGCACACCTGCTAGAAGGTGGGTGCCAAAGACGAGACTAGATGCCGCAAGCCAAGTGCCAGGAGAGGTGTCCACGCCGAACGGGATGGCAGCACAGAGCAGCAGCAGTTGAGGCACGAGCTCCTCCCTCGGCTCTCACCCAGCTCTGCAGGCATCTTCTGGGGAGGCTTCCCGGGGACCCCTGCTCCAGACGCCTTACCCGCTGCAGCTTCTGACCCCTTCTGAGAACCTGGCATGTGATATCAAACGTTATTGCAAGTCTAATCCACCCGCTAAAATACAAGGTCCCCACAACGGGTCATATCACAGCTACCCCCACCCACCCGTCTGCGCATCCATCCACCCATCCACCCGTCCAGACCACACAGTTTTCCTTATTTACAAGATGAGGACTACAGAAAGAGCCGCTGTAATGTGCCGCTGCGGTTTGCAGCGCAGACAGTGCACACAGTGGGACAGGACATTGGCTGGTCTGGGACCCAGTGGGCACCGGTGTCTGACCCCGTGCCCACCCACCTGGCTCGGGGTGTGAAGCCAGGGGTGGTGGCTCTGCCCGTGGGAATTAAGAGAGCAGTGACACAAGGTGCCCAGATGGCTTTGCTGAGGGACACCCCTACTGAAACACCACCGAGAAGAGCTCAGTTACATCCACACACATGGTGGCCCTGGACCCCCGAAGACCCTGGGATCTCAGCCTTGGTGGCTGCAGGGTCCTTGGAAGCCTCGGAGTTCACTCAGGCCTGGCCACCAGGGGGCGCAATTGAGCATCAGCTCCGTGGACAGGTGGCCAGAATTCATGGAAATGCCTCTGATGTAGAGACCATCAGAAAAATGCAGAATTTCTGCCAGCAAGTGGGGTGGGGCTCGAAGCCAGGGGTTTTCATTTGTACTCTGGGGGGGTCCCTGAGGAGAGCTGTGCTTCTTGGGAGACTGGACCCCAGGCCCCAGGCCCAGCAGGCCTGTAGCACAGACCAACTCCCCTGTCTAAGGGAGGGGCCCAACAGGGTCCCCCCTCCCCACGGCCAGACCCCCACCTCTTACTTGTACAGGCCTTGCAGTGACAGAGCACCCACCCTGCTGCTTGTTCTGGCCTCACAGTGGCCGTCACTGTAGGAGGAGAAGGTCTATGTGCCTGCCCCCTGAACACACAGAGAAGCGGAGACCCCGAGATCACAGGCCAGAGAGTGAGGCCGGGACGGGTCCCGGCCTCCTGCCTCCCCCGGGGCTCCCCTGACAGCGCGCATCCTCGGGCCCCTGCCACAGAGGAGCCTGGACCTGCGGGATGGCGGGCAGCGTGACTCGCCCCTCGGCCCTGCTTCCTCTGCTCTCGGCTCAGTCCTGTGGCATCTCTCACCTCCAGGCCCCGCCCAGCACAGAGCCTGGAATGGTGCGAGCCTCTTCAAGTCATTGGCCTGTGAGTTTGTCAAAAAAGGATGTTTCCATCAACTGTGCTTCACTAATGCAAGGTGGCACTAAGTTGTGATCATTTTTGGTTTTCACTCAAATCCTTTCCCACTAGCGGAGTGGGAAAGTCAGCCCCTCTCCTGCAGTTTCTCCTCTTCCTACAAGTCGTCTGAAACCTCTCAGGGCTCACTTAGCCCAAGCGAGAGTTTTTGTGACTGCCACTCCCGGGAGAGACCGTGAGCCCCAGCCGACACCGCTGTGATTCTTGCCGCTCAGTGGCGCCACTGCTGACAGCTGCCCCAGGCCCGTGACCTTGGAGGAGCCCGGATCTTGGACGGACGGCCCTGTGCCCTCAGTGCCACACGAAACCACGCGCTCTCAGGTGTAGCCATCCCCCCAGCACTAGCTCCACGGGTCGTCCGTTACTTACTTCAAGTGTCACCCCCTCCCAGGTCCACAGCCCACGAAGAGGCAGCTTTTCCTTCCCAGCTCTGGAAACTAAAGGGTTTCACGGTGCCGGGAAATCGAGCCGCACATACCTGTCAAAGTGAGATTTGTCCCCGGCATGTGGACGGCACCACATCTGATTGTACAGTGGTTCTCCCTGCTGGAGGCACCGACCTCCGGAGCCCCAGCTGTGACTTAGCCTCTCGATGGCAGCCAAGTGGGCTTCCTTCCGGCTCACTAAAGCGGAGCAGAAGAACCCCCACCCCACGCTCACCCAGGTGAGACCCTGGGTGGGCTTGGGCCTCAAGTCCCTGACGGCCTCTACCTTTCCAGGTGAGCACACGTCTAGGGCGTGTCCGTGCCGCTGGAGCAGCCCGTCCTCACCAGTGGACACCAGATGTCACTCTGCACAGCGGGCACCTAGCACAGAGCCAGGCGTGGGGTAGCGGGGGTGAGGGAGCCCTGAACAGGAACGCCCCAGGGGTGCACACAGCGGTCTCAGCACAGCCAGGAGGCAGCCGGGGGGCAGCCAGGGGCAAGGGGCACTAAGGCTTTGGAACATCCAAGGGAGGCAGCCTAGAAAAGCTCACCTCCCAGTGAGGAGCAGGGAGACGGAGCTGGGCCAGGAGGAGAGGCCTAAGGACAGGAAGGCAGCAACGGCGGCTCCGCCCTGTCCCCGAGGGAGTCGGCCCAGTGTGTCTCAGAGCCGGAGTGCAGCCTGTTTTCTTTTTTTTTTTTTTTAAGATTTTATTTATTTATTTTTAGAGAGAGGAGAAGGGAGGGAAGAAGAGCAATGTATGGTTGCTGCTCACATGGCCCTCACTGGGGCCTGGCCTGCAACCCAGACGTGCCCCAACTGGGAATCGAACTGGGACTTTTGGTTCCCAGCCCGCGTTCAGTCCACTGAGCTACACCAGCCAGGCCCTGTTTTCTAAACTCTCAGGAACTTGCACAGCACAGAAACCAGAGGACACGCGTGTGGTGCCTTGGTGTCAGACAGTAACACGGGTCGTCGTCACTTTCCACTTTGAGACATTTTCTTTTTGCCTCTGTTGCAGCCACGCTCCTCCCTGTCCACGAGCAGATTCCACACTCGGCTCCGGAGCGGAAAGCTCAGAAGCAACGCTGAGCCCGAGAAAGGCCCAAGGCCGCGCCTGGCCCACAGTGGGGCTCTGCGTGGTCTCTGCGTGCGCGGCACCCCTGGGCCGCCCCTGCCGCTCCCAGGACCAGCAGCACCCTCCCCTGCACTCAGTGCCCTCGTCCCACCCGCAGGGAACTGGGGGACGGGCACCCTGGGCTTCGTCTGGCTGAACGCTGCTCAGAAGGCAATTTTAAGGAATGATAATAAACAGAATGGCCGGAGACAGCTGCTGTGCCTTCTCAACTGGGATGAACATCGATGGGGCTACAATTGCGAGGGGTTTCTGCTCTCGGCATTTTTTTCTCACGAAGGGTTTTACGAGGTTTTCACTGGATAACGCAGACATATCATGTTTCTCTTGGAGAACCAGCTGCACATGTTCCGTTTGAACAAAATAATGATGTGAAATTGTAAACATTTTTATCATTACATTCAAGGCCTGCTCTGTCTGGTTGTGAGAAATAAAATGTTAACTTCTTTTTAAGAGAAGCATTTGTATTACTAGAATAGTAATGGCTTTAATCATTCCACGAAACGGAAGGGTTTGGGCTTAGGTGAGAAGCAGCTCTCGTTTTGGGGGGCCCGTGGGCCAACCGTCCCGGGGCTCCATGGCTCTGTCCTGACTGTAGAGAAAAAGTCCCCCAGCTGTGGGACATCTGATCAAAGGCACTCTGGTCCAGTGAGGGACGTTCATGGCAACCCCCGTGACAGCAGCAGGCCTGTGGCTCTGGGCACGGTGCCAAGTGGCCGTGGTCCGTTTCCGAGATGCTCTCGCACTTTGCAGGTGATGCCGGGAGGTCGTTGTGTTGGTCTGGAGGGGCTTCAGCCAGCCTCTGGACCCCTCCTCTCCCTGCACTGCCCCGAGCAGCCACACCTGGGCCCCCACAGAAGCCCCACCTCCCGGTCCTCCTGCGGCCTCCTGGAACTGCCTCTGACGAGCGGGCGCCCCGAGCCAGTCCTCAGCTGGGACCACTCTCAGGCTCCTCGGTCTTGCTGCTGTGACTGTCTGCCTCCCCTGGGCACGGGTCAGGTGAGCGCAGGTGGCCCTGAGGACCCTTCTGGGTGGGGGGATGAGTGCCCTCAGTAGGGGAGCAGTTCCATGCCCGGTGGGGTGGAAACAAGGGAGAGCAAGGGAGCCTGGGACAGAGTGATCCCAGGTCGTCAGAAGAGGGCAGAGCCTCCAGGACTCACTTTCCAGACAGGGAAACTGAGGCCCAGAGAAGGAAAGTGACTGCTAATGAGTGCGAGCAGAGGAGCAGAGCCAGGCCCAGCGCCTGGCCCAGGGCTGTCCCCGGGAAGCCAGGCGGCCGAGGCTCTGAGCAGCCTCCAGCACAGGGGTCTGCAGGCTGCGCCCGGTCCTCGCCACTCAGCTGTGGCTGGGAGTGGCAGCATGGGCCTCGCCTGGGGGCTGGTCAGAAATGCAGACCCGAGGGCCCTGCAAACCCACAAAATCGGAGCCTGTGTTTGGACAACATCTCCAGGAGGTTCTGGGGAACTCAGGGCAGCCCCATCTAGCTGGGCCAGGCCTACCTCCTGGGCGCACCCTCGCAGTGGGGCCTGCCTGGAGCACTGTGGGGCAGTGAGAGGCCCCAAGGCACCCGCCTGAGCCACAGTCAGGCCTGGGACCTCCCTCGGCCCAGGTGGAGAGTGGGGGATGGGAAAGCGGAAGCGTTCGGGCTCCAGCAAAACCTCATAGACAGGCCCTCCTGAGGCTGAGAGCAGGGCAGGTGTTGGGGTCACCTGCCCATACACCTGGGGGCAGCACTTGCACGTCCTTCTGGCCTGGGTCTGCACAGCTGACACCTCTGGCCAGCAGGCATGGCAGCCAGCAGCTGGCTGCGTTCAGAACTGTCTGAGTGCGGGCTGGAGAAGGCCAGTGTGAAGGTCCCAGGAGAGGCTGCACCAGCGGCAGCGACTCAGCTCCAGCTCAAGCCGGCGCGGGGCAAGGGGATGCCAGTGGCCCGGGTGGGCGGGCGGTGGCCGGGGCTCAGCGGCAGTACTCCTGCTCGATGCTGGCCATCAGCTCCTCCTCCGAGCCGTCGTACAGGATGGCCGACTGCCTCTCCGGCCTCCTGTGGCTGCTGCCAGGGGCCCTGCGAGCCGGAAACACAGACAGGGTGTCAGGAGGCAAGATGTCGCCTTCGAACGCAGTGACTCCGCTGGACAACCGCCAGAGCCCTTTGCAGAATTCTGACCATGCTATGCCCTGGGGACACCTTCCTGGTCTCTGGCCCGAGCAGGCCTCTGCCTGTCCTCCGGCTTCATTCCGGCCTTATCTGCCCAGGCCTTGCTTGCCGGGAAGGGCAGGGCCCCGAGGCAGGAAGAGCCCAGTTCAAATCCCGGCCCCACCACATACTAGCTCGGGGACAATTCTTTCTCTGAAAAGGAGCTGTGTTCATAGGTGCCTTCCGAGGCAGTGAGGAGACCATGTATGGACAGCACGGGACATGGACACGCCCTCAGCAAGCGTGCGAGGTGGCGCCATAGCGTCTGCCTGGCTCCCTGCACCTGCGCCTCTGGGGTGGGCGGTGTCAGAGGAGCTGCTACTGGGGACTGGGGACGGGATGGGGCGTCTCTGAAAGCCGACCTGTGGGTGACACAGGAAGCTGAATGCCCTGGTCAGGCGCGGAGCTTGGCACCGGGAAGCACTGGGCAGAAAGGTCTCAGCAAAGCCCCTGGGACGGAGGCAGGGCCCTGCCAATGTTACTGCCTAGTCCTCCTGCCGACCACCCCCTCGGCCTTGGGGCTCCCTGAGGATGGCTGGGGTGGGGGGCGGAATTCAGAATGGCGGTGAGGCACCTGCCAGATCCCCATGGGCAACGGGATCTCCTGGCCAAGCCAGGGGGTTGAACAGGAAGCCAGCCGTCCTACAGGCTTCCCAGGGCATCTGTTCTGGGCCTGGGGACCACCTGGCAGGAATAAAAGAGCCTCTCTGGGGAGAAGTGACTTCCCACAGTCACACGGGGCCATGGCCTGCAAGGTGGAGCCTGGGGTGGTTTGTGTAGCGAGTGAGGACCAGGACTCGCAGCTGTGCTGAGTAAAGCTGCCGACCTTGGCTGCTGACCTTGGCTGCTGGTGTGAGGGGTCAGACCCCACCCATATAAATGTTCCTACCACCTCACCCTCTGCAGTCACGGCGGTGTCCCAAAGCCCACAGCCTTCTCCTACTTGATAACAATGGCCAGGGTTTGGTGTGGCAGACCAGGCCGGCCCTCCCCACATGTCAATGCCATTCCTTCCATTTCCTCCCACAGACCCTATGCTAATCGCCACCAGCTGCGTGCAGCCTGGCTTCCTCGGTTCCCCAGCAGGAGCGCTCCCTCCCTCCGCTCTCCCCCGGGACCACGGACTGCTAAGGGTCCTGTAGACCATTTCGACACCAGGGCCCCCCCGGAGCCTGGCTGCCCCCATCCCCGCTCACCGCCCTGAGCCCCTGGCCTGCCCTGCCAAGTCCTCACTCTTCCCCGCAGGACCTTGCAAAGGTTAGCTAAGGAAGGGAACCCGGCAAGGCCCTTGCTGGGACACCATTTGGAATGACTGATGAAAAGAGCTGCAAAGACAGAATTCTCACAACTTTCCACATCCACGGTTCTGAGCACCATAGTCACCAGCACCCCAGTGGTGGGGGGCAGGCCACTGTCCCCTCATTAGAAACGAGAAAGATGATGTGGGGTGGGCCTGGCGTCCAGGGTCGTCCCAGCCGGTCACCCAGGTGAGCAGAGCCAACTGCTGGCCGCTGGCATCCTGGAAACCTCGTGGCTCAGGGCCGTGCAGGAAGCCTGGGGTCTCGGCCTGGGGTCCTCAGCTGACCCACCCAGGGGTCTGAAATGTGTTTTCTGGGTAAGACTGTCATGAGCTTGGAGGGGCCGTCTGTCACCCCTCTGGGCAGCAAACTCCAGGAGGCCCAGGAGGTGTGTCACTCTGAGGGAATGGGTGAGGCTGGGATCAGAGGGGATGTGATCAGGGTCACGGCCTTTTCCAGGAGGAAGGTCAAAGCTGCCGCGAGCCTGTGAGGCCTCTGCCACTTCTCAGGGCTGGGACCTGCGCCTGAGAGGGAGAGCTTTGCATTTCAACAGGAAGTTGCCTTTGGAAAAGAGCTGAGACCCCGGAAAAACAGGGGCCACGAGGGCTCTGGGAGCTGACAGATGCGCCCAGGGCATCCAACAGGAGATGGGGTTCCCGGTACTCACTCAGAGCCACCGCTGCCCTCTGGGTGGTCTTCGGCACTCTGTTTTGGGGAGACCTGGAGAAGGACAAAAGGAAGAGGCATGAAAGGTTTTCGGTGGTGAGCCTCCGCATACTCTGGCTTTCTGCTGACAGACGTGGCCACGGGTTCAACCAGGATCGAATAATATTCCACTGTCTGTATATGTGCTCGGTCCTCCGTGTCCGCGGGTTCTGCACCCACAGATGCAACCAACCAGGACTCAAAAACAGTAAGAAAAAATACTAACAGCACTCTTGCTGACGTGCACCATGTAGTTAACCCCACAAAGGTCGTGTCTCCATGGAACACGGACAGACTTTTTTGTCACCGTTCTCTAAACAATCCAGTGTGACAACTACTTACACGGCATTTACATTGTAAGAAGTATCTAGAGGTGATTTAAAGTATAGAGGAAGTTGTGTGTCGTTATATGCAAATACTATGTCATTTTAAATACGTGACTTGAGCATCTGAGGATTCTGGTACCCACATGGGCCCAGAAACCAATCCCCTGTGGAGGCCGAGGGACGACTGTCCCACATTTTAAAAAAAATTTATTTATGTTTTTTCAATTGCATTTACATTCAGTATTATTTTGCATTCGTTTCAGGTGTTAGACCATCATATACTTTACCAAGTGTTCCCCCTGATATTTCCAATACCAGCTGCCACCATACTTGGTTTTCACAATATTATCGACTGTACTCCCTGCGCGGTACTTTCCATCCGCATGACCATTCTGTAACTACCAACGCGCACTTCTCAATCCCTGTACCTTTTTCACCCAGCCCCCCAACCCACCCCGCCAACCTGGCAACCATCAATGTGTTCTGTGCCCATGAGTCTGTTCATGTTTTATTTTGTTCTTTAGACTCCACACATAAGTGAAATCATACAGAATTTTCCTTTCTCTGACTGACTTATCTCACTTAACATAATGCCCTGTAGGCCCCTTCGTGCTGTTGTGCCGGGGCCTGCCCCAGCCAGGTCAGGGGTCCCACAGGTGAGGGGGGGGCGGGGGGACGGGGGGCGGAGTCGGAGGATGAAGAACGACACGAGAGGTGTCGCTTCCAGCTCGTCGCCAGACGCTTCTCTTATTCTGGCTTTAGAGTCCTTTATTTATATCATTTTTTTGCAAGCTCAAGTGGTGCGGGGGGTTACACGTAGCTTGGTTTCTACATAGTACATTTATTTTGCACGAGTTCCGGAAAAGCATGACATATACATAATATATAGCAGATGGGTGTCGCAGTTAAGCTTTGCTCTGCAAGCTCCAGCTCTAATCTTGCTGCTGGATCAGCACGGCGTCTGACCACAGATCTGGGATGAGGACTGTCATGAGCTGCTAGACTTTTGTGGTTCTGTGGTTAACGGCTGTCTCTCACTGCTCAGGATATTCTTCTGTTTAATAATTTCTATTATCTTTAGCCTACTGTGCAGAAAACTCTTTTCTATTAATCTACCTAGTGTCCTCTAATATTAACCTATCTAGATTCTTTATGATAAATGCCTGTGTAGGGTAATGGGGGGTCTGTAGGTCTAGGGGTAGTAGTGAAGGGAAAACGATAGAGAGCTGAATTTCTAGTCCCTGAGACTTGGATTCTGCCTAATGTGGTGGAAGCAGAAGAGGGTGTGGGCGTTAGGTCAAGGAATTTTTTCTATTCCTATTTCTGATGCCTCTTATACCAATTAGGGGACATTCGGGAGTGAGGGTACTTTCTACTTGACTAGCATTTTCTCTGTAATTTTCCAAGAACTCTATCTTTTAGTGGGATTGCCATCCATCCTATTCCCACATACACTCATACCGACCCCAAGCAAAGGAAGCAATAGGATGGTTAAACAGAGGACAGCACAGTGCCTTCTCCTGCCGAGTCCACTGTGCAGGCCTGCGGCCCCGCTTCTGCGGCTGTGTCAAACAGCAGGGCGGATTTGGCCTCCGGCACTGTTGCAAATAGTAAGACTTTGTTCTTTTTTATGGGCAAGTATTATTCCACCGTATATAAGTACCACCCCTTTTTTGCCCACTTGTCTGACGGGCACTTGGGCTGCTTCCAGAGCTTGGCTACTGTAAATGCTGCAGTGGACACAGGGGTGCGTGTATTCCTTCACATCAGCATTTCGGGTTTCTGTGGATACAGACCCAGAAGTGGAATCTCTGAGTCATAGAGCAATTCCATAGTTAATTTTTTGAAGAACCTCCACACTGTTCTCCACAGCGGCTGCACCAGCCTGCATTCCCACCCACAGGGCCCGGGGGTGCCCTCTTCCCCACACCCCGCCAGCACTGGTCTGTTGGTTTATGGATGACAACCCTTCTGACCAGCATGAGGTGACAGCTCATTGAGATTATACCCTATTTTCTTTATCCATTTTGTTTACCCGTCCATTGATGGATGGACACTTGGGTTGCTTCCGCCATGGGCACTGTGACTGGTGCCCCTATGACAGCGGGCGCACAGATGTGCCTCAGTTCCCTGGGGTCTCTCTGCCAGTTGGCTCCTGCGTTAATGCCACCCTGCCTCCCTGCAGCCGCCCTCACCGGGCCTGGCTGGTTCTTTTCTCAGGGGCTGCGGAGATGAAAATGATACTTCTACCTAATGATTGGGTAGAAGTGTTCCCTTCAGCTACTTCTAAGGGAGTTATCCTGCAGGGACCCAGTTCCCTCCTGTCGCAGCTGCTAGAACCAGCCTTTGCTGCCACCCGGGGTGGCTTTTGCTGTCATCGCCAGATTTCGTAAGGGTTGTTACAGACACGGTTTCTCCCACCAGGAGGACAACGGGGCGAAAGAGGACCAGATTGGGGTCAAACGTCTGCACAGACACCCCGGGCTCCGCTTCTCCATACTGAACTGCCTCCTGCTCACGGGGACCCACCGCCGGCCTTGCAGCGCAGGCGCGACTTGGCGCCGTCACATCCGCGAGCCGCGCCCCCGGGAGCTGCGTTCAAAAGGTAGGTCATGCTCTTTATTCAGTAGTTTCCTTGTTTTCTCTGTTCCGGGTTCGCCTGTTTCTTTCTGTGCCCGGGACTCGCATGTGTGGTCCCTTCTCTCATCAGTCTGTTTACACCTTGAACTGACTGCCTCCCGTGGGAAATGGGTGAGACGCCCTCCCAGAAACACAGCGTGCTGAAGCAGCCAGGGGAGCTCAGAGGAAAGGCAGAGACA
>PVJI01019899.1:0-30075 GCA_004026765.1 Micronycteris hirsuta
TTCTTTCTGGGGCTTCCTCCTTTCCTTTCATTTGGGGGTTGTTTCTTTGTCTTCCCATTGTTTGTGGGATTCTTCTTGCTAGCCTCTGGTTCTTAAAGTGATCTGTCAAGTTCTCTGAAGCAGCGAAGTTAATTTTGTGTCACTCTCTGTTTTTTGGGCTGACTCTTTCTGGGCCCCACTCTATTCTCTTCACAATTCCTGGTTTTAATGTCTCACCTGTTGATAAAGAAGCTTGGGTAGGGGAGATAAGGAAGGACAAGAAAGCAAAAGAAAAGGAAAAAGAAAGATAAAGAAGAAAATAATTTGAAAAAAACATAAAATAAAAAAATAATAAAAAATAGGAAATAAAAGGAAGAGAAAACTAGGAATACCAAATGAAGGGAAGGTAGAAGGTATTAAGGGAATATAGCGTGACAGATAGGAAGGAGGGTAGGGAAAAAAACCAAAGAAACAAAGAGAAAACGAAAGAAATAAAAAAAATAAAAAATAAAAATAAAAAAAATACTTTTGTTGGCTGGTTTCAACAGCGTCAGGCTGGGGAGGTCTGCTGTCTTCCTGGGCTGCACTCTCAGCTTCCGTTCCGCCACCCGCGGAGTTGCTCGGAGTTTGCAGCACCTCCTCTGGGCCGCCTGACCCCCACCCTGAGTCAGGGTTTATGATGTCTGTGACTCCCCTCAGTGGGGCTCAATGTAGCTCCTCTGTTTCTCCCGCACGGAGGGACTCAGCACCGCAGGTCTGGGTTGTGTCTCAGGCCCTCCTGGTTTGAGCTCCGCGCCCCTGCCTTGGTGGATCGCTTTTGTCTCTGGAATCGGAGCTTGCAAGCCGCAGGCCTGGGCGCCCGGTCGGGCAACTACGCCAGCCGCCCCCGACTGGTTCCACCGGGTGTGCGCCCAATCCAGGAGCTCTGCTTGGGTTCCCCTTTCAATTCAGACTCCAATTCCTCCCGCTGGGATCGCCAGCCTCTGCAGATCAGTCCCCAGGTACGCACCGACCTCCGGACTGCTGGGGACCAAGGCTCTTCCAACAGACGCGCACGCGTCTGCTTTGGCAACTCACACACCCCAATCCAGCTCCCTCCCACGGATCCTGGAGCAAACCGGGAAGCTGCTGCTACTGGATCCGCAGACCTCCCGGTTCCCCGTGAGGCCCGAGGGACCCCTTCCCTCCGCAGCAGTCTCCCTACCGGCTGGTCTTTCAGTTTTATGCGCAGTCCTGGTTGCCAATCTTCCCAGACACCGGAATACAGCTGGGTGATCACTCTGCTCCTCAGAAAATCGGCCAGATATCCCGCCAGTGGTCCGGAGGAAAGCGATCACGCTTCCTCCTTTTCCGCCGCCATCTTTCGCTCACATTGGAGATATTTTAGACACAAGTTAAGTATTGGATTTATGGATGTTTATTCGTTCATGACTTTGATCTCTTAAATTTTACTTGGTAGCTGTGTGTTTTGCCACGACCCTGTGTGAGATGGAGGTCATGTGACATCTATATTTATCATAATGAGCTCTATTGGTGGCAGAAACAAATAATGAGCTCTTTAAATAGAAAGACAACATAAAATACCAATAATAGTGCTTTGCACATTACAAGTACTCAAATATAATTTCATTATTGTTTTTATTAATATTATTTTATTTCAAATTCGAATTCAACTCCTGCCCTGAAGTAGATGCTCTTTAGGCTCTTTCTAACTACTCAGGTGTCAAATCCTCATGGAAGTACAACCTCTTCAGAAAGTATCCAGCCATGCACTATGAAAAATAGAGATATTTATTGAAGAAGATACAAGATACAAAAACATTGTACCTAGGACAATGATGCCTCAGTCCACTTCAAAGTAAGCATCCATGATTAATCTCTGGTTATGACCTTGAGGAAATCTGGTTAATTGGTATGAATCAAGTCATTAGCAGTTGCAACACGATGTTTATTCTGCTCTGGTAGCAGAAGGCATGGAACGAATTTTGCCATGACACATTTTAGATCCTGCATCAAAATCTCAGACACAGTAGTTTTTTGAATCCCCAGATCAGCTTCTAATGCTTGCACTGTCAGCTTCTGATCTTTGTTCATTGCAGCCTGTACATGTTCTACATTCTCAGGTGTTCTGCTTGTTGCAGGCCTTCCAGAATGTGCATCATTTTCAACAGATTCTGGACCATCTTTGAAGCATTTGTGCCACACTTTCATTTGCACTGCACTCATAACATCATCCCTGAAAGCCTTCTGTGTCATCTGTGGAGGAATGTTCAAGCTTAATGGAAAATCTGATGCAGATCCATTGCTCTTATTTTTTTTAAAGATTTTATTTATTTATTTTTAGAGATAGGGGAAGGGAGGGAGACAGAGAGGGAGAGAAACAGCAATGTATGGTTTCTCCTCACATGGCCTTCACTGGGGACCTGGCCTACAACCCAGGCATGTGCCATGACTGGGAATCGAACCGGGACCCTTTGGTTTCCAGCCCGTGCTCAGTCCACTGAGCTACACCAGCCAGGGCCCATTGTTCTTATTGCTCAGTCATTTTGAATGTGGTAGCCACACAGTACACATGCTCACTCAATGACATATACCATACCCACTGACTAGTACAGTGAAGTTGTCATTGTTCATGCATGTACATTCCAGTCCACTCTCCTTGGCTGACAGGTTACATCGATGTCACACAAACTGGTTCATTATATTAACAATGTCTGGGGTTTTTCCAGACAGACCTCATACATATATATAATTTGTACCCTTCTCTAAATTCCTTAAGGTATTCAGAATACAACCATTGTGAGGACGTTTATGTGTATATGTTTTAAAACAGTTTTCATGAAACTCCTTAAGAAATATATTAGTTTTTTTTTCTTCAAAAAATAAAGATTTCCCAACACCATTTGTTGAAGAGGCTATTTTTACTCCACTTTATGCTGCTGCTCCCTTTGTCAAAAAGTAATTGGCCATATAGGCTTGGGTTTATTTCTGGGCTCTCTGTTCTGTTCCATTGGTCTATCTGTCTGTTTTTATGCCGGTACCAGGCTGTTTGGATTACAGTGGCCTTGTAATACAATTTGATATCAGCTATTGTGATACCTCCTGCTTTGCTCTTCTTTCTCAAAATTGCAGCTGATATTCAGGGTCATTTATGGTTCCATATAAATTTTTGAAGTGTTTGTTCTATATCTGTGTAATATGCCATACCGATCCATGAGAACGGTATATTTTTCCATTTGTTTGTGTCTTCAATTTCTTTCTTTCTTCAGTGTTGTGTAGTTTTCTGAGTACAAGTCTTTTACCTCCTTGGTTAGGTTTATTCCTAGGTATTTTTTGTTGTTGTTGTTGTTGCTATATCAAATGGGCCTTTTTTCCTGATTTCTGCTTCTGATGTTTCATTGTTGGCATACAAAAATGCCTTTGATTTCTGGATATGGACTTCATATCCCGCTGTTTTGCCAAATTCATTTATTAGGTCGAGCAGTTTTTTGACAGAGTCTATAGGATTTTCTATGTACACTATCATGTCATCTGCAAACAATGACAATTTTATTTCCTCATTTCCAATTTGGATGCCTTTTATTTCCTCTTCTTGTCTGATTGCTGTAGCTAAAACTTCCAATACTACATTGAATAGAAGTGGTGATAGTGGACAACGTTGTTTTGTTCCTGATCTTAGTGGGAAAGATTTTAGTTTTTGCCCATTGAGTATGATGTTGGCTGTAGGTCTCTCATATATGGCCTTTATTATGTTGAGGAATGCTCCCTCTATTCCCACTTTGCTGAGTGTTTTTATCAGAAATGGGTGCTGCACCTTATCGAATGCTTTTTCTGCATTTATTGATATGATTATGTGATTTTTGTCTTTGCTTTTGTTAATGTGATGTATTACGTTTCTTGATTTGCGAATATTGTACCATCCTTGCATCCTTGGGATGAATCCCACTCGATCATGGTGTATGATCTTTTTAATGTATTGGTGGATGCGGCTTGCCAGTATTTTGTTGAGGATTTCTGGACAGCTACATGCAAAAAGAAAAAGAAAAGAAAAGAAAAGAAAAGAAAAGAAACTCTAGCACCAACTTACACCATACACAAAAATAAATTCAAGGTGGATAAAAGACTTAAATATAAGTTGTGACACCATAAAAGTCTTAGAGGAAAACATTGGTAGGAAAATCTCAGACATTCCATGCAGCAACACCTTCGCTGATATGTCCC
Source organism: Micronycteris hirsuta (assembly GCA_004026765.1). Lineage (NCBI taxonomy): Eukaryota > Metazoa > Chordata > Mammalia > Chiroptera > Phyllostomidae > Micronycteris > Micronycteris hirsuta. The sequence goes on from PVJI01019899.1 coordinate 4,201, forward strand.
CTAGAGCAAGGGACATAAAAGAAAGAATAAACAAATGGGATATCATCAAAATAAAAAGCTGCTGCATGGCTAAAGAAAACAGTAATAAAATAAAAAGAGAACCAGCTGTATGGGAAAACATATTTGCCAATGATACCTCAGACAAGGGTTTGATCTCCAAAATATATAAAGAACTCACGCAACTCCACTCCAGGAAGACAAAAAACCTAATTTAAAAAATGGGCAAAAGACTTGAACAGACATTTCTCCAAAGAGGACATACAGAGGGCCCAGAGACATATGAAAAGATGCTCAGCATCACTAGCCATCAGAGAGATGCAAATTAAAACCACAATGAGATACCACCTCACATTGTTGAGAATGGCTATTATATACAAATCAACAAAGAAGTGTTGGAAAGGATGTGGAGAAAAGGGGACCCTTGTGCACTGTTCGTGGGAATGCAGACTGGTGCAGCCACTATGGAAAATGGTATGGAATTTCTTCAGAAAACTAAAAATGGAACTGCCTTTTGACCCAGGAATTCCACTGCTGGGATTATACCATAAGAGCCCTGAAACACCAAGCCAAAAGAACCTATGCACCCCAATCAATGTTCATAGCAGCACAATTTACAATACCCAAGTGCTGGAAACAACCTAAGTGCCCATCTTGAGTGGGTCAAGTAACTCTGGTACATTTACACAATGGAATTCTATGCAGCAGAAAGAAAGAAGGAGCTTATACCCTTTGCAGCAGCCTGGATAGAATTGGAGAGCATTAAGCTAAGTGAAATAAGCCAGGCAGTAAGGGACAAATACCATATCATCTCACCCTTAACTGGAAGATAATCAACAAAAGAAAAAAACAAGTAAAATATAACTAGAGACATTGAAATTAAGAACAATAGCCAGAGGTGAGGGGGAGAGGATTGTGGGGAGAAGGGTTTTCAGGAACTACTATAAAGGACACATGGACCAAACCAAGGGGAAGGGTGGAAGCAAGGGAGAAAGGTGGGTTTGGATGGGGTAGGCGGGACAGAACGGGAGAAAATGCAGGCAACTGTAATTGAATAACAATAAAGTAATTTAAAAAACTAAATAAAGTAAAAGAAAAAAAAAACAAGTAATTGATAAGCTTACTATTTTTAAAATTCCTTCCCAAGACCTACCCTGTATGGTGAAATGATTTTCATGATTCTTGACTAACCCATCAATAAGTTTTGTATAGATTCTGGTATTTAAGACAATATAATCCATAAATCCCCCCAACTGAGCATCCATATTTCCATCTCTCATAATGCACAGGTGGGGAGTCAACAAGGGAGGATGCCTTGGTTGCCCCATTTTATTTAAAAAATTTCTTTTAATTGAGGGCCCTGGCTGGTGTAGCTCAGTGGATTGAGCGCGGGCTGGGAACCAAAGGGTCCCGGTTTGATTCCCAGTCAGGGCACATGCCTGGGTTGCAGGCCAGGTACCCAGTGAGGGCCATGTGAGGAGCAACCATACATTGCTATTTCTCTCCCTCTCTGTCTCCCTCCCTTCTCCTCTCTCTAAAAATAAATAAATAAAATCTTAAAAAATTCTTTTGAGATGAAATACACATAACATAAAACGTATCACTTTAAACATTTTATAGCATACATATCAGTGATTTTCAGCATATTCACAAAGTTGTAAAACCATCACCACTATCTAATTCCGGAACATTTTTGGCACTCCAAAAGAAACTTGGTTCCTATTAAACAATCACTTTACACTCTACAGTATCCCCAGCCCCTGGCAACCACTAATCTGATTTCTGTCCCCATTGAAGCTCCTTCCTTTCCCTCAGAGTAATGTGCCTACTGTGTGTCTCTCATGACCTCTGGGAGGATGCCAATTCAACCAGAATACTAAATATCATCAAAGCCTATTTAATTTACTACTTTAAAAAATTTAAAAATATTATGGAAATTCCAGTGATTTCTTTCTGTAGATAGCACCAAACTTTTGTTAAGCACAGTTCCTAGAATGCTGTAGGTGTTCAATAAGTTGTTGTTGAGTGAACGAAGTAATTTTCTTCCTCATTTTCAATCTCTCTCTCTCTGTCATACACACACACACACACACACACACACACACACACACACTTTTACATATAAAGCAAATTAAAGTCAATAATAACTTGTTACTTAAGTTTCAGGCAGACACAGAAAATTGAATTAGTCACCAAGGTCCCTTACAGAACAAGAATTCTGTGAAGACACCCATTGGTAAGGTGAACAACCATCCCTGTTTGCCTGGAACTGAGGAGTTTTCAGGGCAGCAGAACAGTCTGGACCAAGCCAAAAGGGCTGTTCTGTCTGTCCGCTGGACAAATATATCTTTGCTGAATGCTATCATGTAGCCCATCTTACCATTGTCTTTGCCTTGGGGGTGTGGGCCTAAAGCGTCAGCTACCAGGGTTGCTGCATTCCCCTAACTGCAAATATTGCTTCTGGAGCTGAGGAGTCCTTCTGGGATCCAGGGCAGTTATCATAAACAGGATTTGAGCATTTCTGGGTTCTTGGTAAAATATCATCAAAATTTCACATCGATTTATAATAAAACACCAATTATAACCTTGATCCAGCTTCCAAGTCAATATTGTTGTTCTCCTTTTTTTTTTAAGATTTTTATTTTTTTATTATTTATTTATTTTAGAGAGAGGGGAAGGGAGGGAGACAGAGAGAGAGAGAGAGAGAAACAGCAATGTATGGTTTCCTCTCACGTGGCCCTCACTGGGGACCCGGCCTGCAACCTAGGCATGTGCCCTCACTGGGAATCGAACAAGGACCCTCTGGTTCCCAGCCCGCTCTCAATCCACTGAGCTACACCAGCCAGGGCCTGTTGTTCTCCTTTTTAATTAAAAATGTTTTTGGTGCCCTGGCTGGTGTAGCTCAGTGGATTGAGCGCGGGCTGGGAACCAAGCGGTCCCCGTTCGATTCCCAGTCAGGGCACATGCCTGGGTTGCGGGCCAGGTCCCCATGAGGGCCATGTGAGAGGCAACCACACATTGCTGTTTCTCTCCCTCTCTTTCTCCCTCCCCTCCTCTCTCTCTAAAAATAAATATAAATAAAATCTTTAAAAAAATGTTTTTGGTAATGTCATCTTTATACTTACATGGAAGTTGAGTCTGCATAGCAGTTTCTAGATTCTTCACAGGGCATTTAGGGTTTGGGTATAGGGGAAGCAGAGGTAATCAACAGGATGTCTTCTCTATCTGTTACATATGCCTCTTTACCAGGGCAAACTAGAACCTGGCGCCCCGCCAGAGCCAGTATCACCTTAGAAATCTTCTGACCTATAGAGAATGAAATCATAATGTTAGAATTATTTGACAAGCATAGTGCCATATTATTTTTGGTAACTCATAAGTATTAGTTGTTTACACAAAAATATGTTTAGAGAAGAAAGTAAAAAAAGCCTTATATAAATCTCACTTTTTATATGATCTTTGTATTTTTAAAAAGTAAAGCATTTACATGGTTATGAAATTAAAACATTACAGAAATGAACAAAATTAAAGGTGAACATTTCCCTCCTTACACCTTGAGTCTTTCCTCAAAGGGAACCTCTGTTAATACATTTTTGTCTCTCCTCCATTCCCCCAAATTATTTAGACTTATATCAAGAAATCAATTAATCTATCTATCTACTTATCCAAATTTTTGCTTTTATTTACACAAAAAGAATCATTCCATTCACACTCTTCTGCACTTTGATTCTTGCAGCTATTTCCATAACAGTCCAGACAGACGTGACCATCCTTCTTGGTATTTGTAAAGTGACAACAAAGAGTGTAGTATAAAAGCATAAACCCTGAAGCCAAAGTAAGGAAAGAGGAAGGGGGAAAGGAAGAGAAGGAGGGAAGATGGAGATGAGAGAGAGAAAAAAAATAGAATAGAATGTACAAGAAGGAGCATAGAATATACATGCACATTCTGGAGAGATCCAGAAAAGCTTTTATTCAGGTAAGGATTTCCATCTCATAGGAACATACTTTATGCTAAGATAGGTCTGCATGCCAGGCTTCATGTCCCCACACTGGCCAGAACAGCTAAGGAGAGAAGAATCTGGGTATAGTAGAAGGTAAGACTCAGCAGATATTCTCAGGACTGTAGAAATGTTGCAGTTCTTAATTTTAATTAAATCCATATAGTTTCTACTATGATCCCATCAGGCTGGATTAATAAGAAATTCAAACCTTCAGAAGCTACCTGTACTCCTGGGGTGATGCATAGGTCCTGTAGTGAACAGGTGAGAAGGCACACACACACGTAGATACATGCATCTTTAAGTCTTTAGGTTAACTGTCACACTTGTTACTGCTGAGAAGCTGTTCCTCCCAGCCCATATGCCACTCCCAATCCCAAGGTGTATTTAAACATAGCAATCTGCCCTAGAATGGGAACTCCTGTGGCTAGTGAAAGCCTTTCAAGGGGCACCTCACAGTCCTTCTCCTCAGAGGTTTGTCTGGTCCACTCCCTAGGGTTCAGATCTGCAGATATTTATTATCAGAATCCACAAAATGTGGCCCCTTCTGAGAGAGAACCTCTCTCCTTCAAGGCGACTGCCTCAAGGCACTCCTCTTTTTCTGTGGCTGCAATGGCACTCCAAATAATCAACCTCAGTTTTCCCACTGCCAGCTTTCTCTGAGGTAAGGAAGCTCAGAGTCTTGTAAAATCAGCTGGAAAGAGAAAAAGGAAAAGGGAAAAAGACACACAGATAAGGAGGATATAAATTAATACTTTAAGAATTAAAATTTATATGGAACCACAAAAGGCTCCGCATAGCAACAGCGATCCTGAGAAAGAACAAGTTGGAGGAATTATGCTACCTAATATGAAACTATACTATATGGCCACAGTAATCAAAACAGCATGTTACTGGAATAAAAACAGACACATCAATCAATGGAACAGAATAGAGAGACCAAAAATAAACCCACACCTTTATAGTCAATTAATATTCAACAGAGGAAGCAAGCACATACAATGGGCTAAAGATAGTTTATTCAATAAATGGTGTTTGGAAAATTGGACAGATAAATACAGAAAAATGAAATTAGACCACTTTCTTACACCACACAAATGAATAAATTCAAAATGGATCAAAGACTTAAAGCTTGCACCCAAAACCATAAAAATCATAGAAGAAAACATAGGCAGCAAATCTCAGAGAATGCTCATGGCAATATTTTATCAGATATATCTCCCAGACAAGGGAAACAAAAGAAAAATTTAAAAATGAGACTATATCAAACTAAAAAGCCTTTGCACAGCAAAGGGAATAATCAATAAAATAAAAGACAATTCAAGATTGGGAGAGCAGATTTGCTGATACATCTGATAAATGGTTAATATCCAAACTTTTGTGGTTTCTTATAATAAAGAAATTATAAAACTCAACACCATAAAACACAAACAACCCAATTTAAAAATAAGCAAAGGACATGAATAGACACTTCTCCAAAGAGGACATACAGATGGCCAATAGACATATGAAAAGATGCTCAACATCACTAATCATCAAAGATATGCAAATTAAAACCACAATGAGATAGCATCTCACACCTGTCAGAATGGCTATCATCAATAAATCAACAAACGAGGGCTGGCAAGGATGTGGAGAAAGGGGGACGTTCGCACTGTTGGTGGGAATGTAGATTTGTGCAGCCTCTGTGGAAAGCAGTATGGAGATACCTCAAAAATTAAAAATGGATCTCCCTTTTGACCCAGTGATCCCAGTTCTGGGAATATATCTAAAGGAATCCAAAACACTATTTGGAAAGAACATAAGCACCCCTATGTTCATTGCAGCATTACTTAAAATCACCAAGATATGGAAGCAGCCCAAGTGCCCATCAATAGATGAGTGGGTAAAACAACTATAGGACATTTACACAGTGGAATACTACTGAGCCACAAAAAAAAGAATATTTTACATTTTTTGAAAGTATGTATGGCTCTGGAGAACATTATGCTAAGTGAAATAAGCTAGTCAGAGAAAGACAAATACCATATGATTTCACTCATATGTGAATCCTTTTTTAAAGTATATTTTATTGATTATGCTATTACAGTTGTCCCATTTTTCTCCCCTCTCTCCCCCTTGGTCCTGCACCAGACCTCCCTCCAGCATTACCCTCCCTTAGGTCATGTCCATGAGCCATACATATAAATTCTTTGGCTTCTCCAATTCCTATAATATTTTAACCTCCCCCTTTCTATTTTGTACCTACCAGTTATGCTTCTTATTCACTGTACCTTTCCCCCCATTCTCCCTCCTCCCTCTGCCCTCTGATCTCCATTTCTGTAATTTTGTTCCTGTTCTAGTTGATTGCTTAGTTTGTTTTTGTTTTTGTTTTACAGGTTCAGTTGTTGATAGTTGTGAATTTGTTGTCATTTTACTGTTCATAGTTTTAATCATCTTCTTTTTTTTAGATAATTCCTTTTAACATTTTATATAATACAAGCTTGGTGATGATGAACTTCTTTAACTTTACCTTATCTGGGAAGCACTTTATCTGACATTCCATTCTACATGATAGCTTTGCTGGATAGAGTATTCTTGGATGTAGGTCCTTGCCTTTCATGACTTTGAGTACTTCTTTCCAGCCCCTTCTTGCCTGCAAGGTTTCTTTTGAGAAATCACCTGATATGGGCACTCCATTGTAAGTAAGTCTCTCCTTTTCTTTTGCTGCTTTTAAGATTCTCTCTTTATCTTTTAATCTTTGGTATTTTAATTATGGTGTGCCTTGGTGTGTTCCTCCTTGGGTCCAACTTCTTTAGGACTTTCTGAACTTCCTGGACTTGCATGTCTATTTCCTTCACCAGATTGGGGAAGTTTTCCTTCATTATTTGTTCAAATAAGTTTTCAATGTCTTGCTCTTCTTCTCCTTCTGGCACCCCTGCGATTCTGATGTTGAAACGTTTAAAGTTGTACCAGAGGTTCCTAAGCCTCTCTTCATTATTTTAATTCTTATTTCTTCATTCTGTTCCAGTTGAATGTTTATTTTTTTCCTTCTGTTCCAAAGTGTTGATTTGAGTCCCTGTTTCCTTCCCTTCATTGTTGGTTCCCTGTATATTTTTCTTTATTTCGCTTTCTATAGCCTTCACTTCTTCCTTTATTTTTCTCCTGTTCTCAATCATTTCTGTGAGCATCCTGATTACCAGTGTCTTGAATCTGCATCTGATAAGTTGGCTATCTCCTTGTTACCTAGTTCTTCTTCTGGAGTTTTGATCTATTCTTTCATTTGGGCCATATTTCTTTTTCTCGGCACACCTGTTATGTTGTAAAAGGTGGAATCTTGGGTATTTGCCAGGGTGAGCAACACACTTAACTGTGTTGTGGGGGTGATGTGAAGGAGGGGTCATAGAGGGAACAATGCTGCTTGCTTGTCTCTTGCCCCACTTTCAGTCACTTCCTCCACTACCCACAGGTGAGTTGGACCCTTCTGGTGGTGATTCCAGATGGGTAGGTTTGTATATGTTCTAGAGCCCCATGGGTCCCTCCAATGGACTCTCCTATGAGACTGGGAGATTCTCCCACTGCTGCAACCCCCACAGGTTTTTACAGCCAGAGTTTTTGAGGCTTTAGTTCCCCACACTGGAACCTTGGGTTATGTGGTATATCTTGCTCCTCAGTTGTTCCTCCCAGTTTATCCACATGTGAATATGAGACCACTCAGTCCGCCAACCACTGCCTTGTGTTGAGTCCTCCTCATCCTGGTTACCCATCTCTACCTCTTCTACCAGTGTGGATGGATGTTTGTTCTTTAACTCCTTGGTTGTTGGACTTCCATACAGTTCAATTTTCTGGAAGTTCTAGTTGTTGTTTTTAAATTGGTTGTTGTCCTTCTTTTGGTTGTGCAAGGCAGCAAAGGGTATCAGCCTTTGCCCCCACTTTGGCTGCAAGTCCCCATGTATGGAATCTAATGAACAAACTGAAGTCACAAGAAAAATGGGGACAGAATCATAGAGAGCAAGACGACAGGTAAGGGGGTGGTGGTGAGGAAGTACAGGTATTGTGCCAAAAGGAAAAGAACTCATGGATATGGACAACAGTGGTGACTGCTGGAGGGAGTATAAGGGGACTAAATGGTAGTGGGAAAAATACAATAAAGATTAAATTAAGAAAATAATTAATCTTGTCACATCAAGATGAAACCAGATCAGTTTTCTTGCAAGACTCATTCCTATTCAGGAATGTTGTAGTAAGTATAGCATTTTAATATTTCAGTTATTAAAATCAGACCATCACCCTTAGCAATCACAATATCCACTTTGGAAAAACCAGTGTTTACTTGTTACAGAGGTAACAAGTAAATATGGGACAGAGCAGCTTTGAAAGTGAGTATGAAACTGGGGCTGAGAGTGTATAATGCTCAAGCTTATTCAGAAGAGAAAGTGAAACTTCACATATGTTGACCCAGGTTTGACTCTGGGAATTCCTGTTGAGTAGCATACATTCTATCACTCCTACAGGATGATCAGGAGAAGAAAATTCTTGACTGATTTCTACCAAACCTCTCCCTCTCTCATACCATGAGGCAGTCAGGGACCTCTTGTGCAGTACAAGCCAGAATATAGATTCAGTTTGCCCTATGGGCGAATTATACCACCCTGTAGTATAGAGTAGATTTTTGCATGGGCTATTCTGGAATAATCCAGAAGCCAACATTTTCAGACTATTCTTGGACTTTCTCTACTGAAATCCTATTAGGGGCAGGTTTGGTTCTTGGCCAGAATTGTATTCTGCCATGCTTTCCACAGCACTCGGCACATAGCAGGTTTGTAAACAATCATAGCTGAATGAAAGAATAAATGAAGAAAATAATGAATGAGCATGCAAAAGTGAAGCAGAGAGCATAAGTGTGTTAAAACCACAAAGATTAAGGTAATCTCCATGGGGATGCTATTATTCATCATCAATAGCTCTCTCTCACCAGGAGCAGGAAAAAAAATCAGTTTAGGCCTAGTGTTCATATTGGGTAGCACTGAAGCCATACTGACCATGAAAGGAAGAACCAGTGTCTTCAGAGTGAAAGGAGAATTTCCCAGTCTAGTGGAGTCTCAGCTTTAAATCTCTACCTCTTCCACATCTTCACAATCTTGTCTGATCTATTCTTTTTTAGTTTTATGATCTGAGGCTTCTCACATTGATAATGCATTGCTCATTTTAGCTATATAGATAGCAGGGTTGAACTAGTAACTTACTGGAGCTCAGAAGTGACTGAGAGCCATGTACACCTGGCTGCACTCAGAGGGGTCACCTGCCTTCTCACTCTCTTGGGTACATTTATAATTTTGAACATTATAATTTCTACCTCACTTCTCTCTCCACCTCCAGTGACCCTACCACTTTCAACCCTGGCAGTTGGGTAAATTAAATTGCCTACTAATTGAGCATGCTGCTCCTGCTGCTCAGTAATGAGTCAGAGAGATTTGGCTATGTCTGTTCTTCTGGCTTACCCCTCTCTTAAATATTAAGAGTGGCAAACTTTTTCTTTGGCCTGGGGTCACAAAGAGAAGAAAAAAACCCTTAACTTTTTTTCCAACTCAAGACTTCAGTGAACTATTTTCCATCATCCTCATCAAGACACAATACTTTATGTCATGAATAAGTTAATGAGGAAAATATGGACGCTCTCCTGAGATTTTGGGAGACATGCTGGGCATTTTGATCCTCTGAGGACTATTTACTCTTTGAGTCTTTTGGACGCACTGAGCAATTTCTTATTTAGCCTGGTCCCAAAGTTGTGGGGATTACCCTGTCTGTCTCAGCAGCCTGCTATTGCATTTACCTTGAACTTGGATACCCCTCCCTACTGAACTATTCTTAGAATTCCCTGAGGAGCTGTTAAGTGGGTGAATGGCCCATAGTAAACGTTGTCAAGTGCCAATAACCAAGTACTTCAATATGGCCTTTTCATATTTTATTTCATCTCTGGGTCAAAAATGTGCTTACCTAAAGAAGAGCATTTTGCTAGGCATTCAGCTGGTTCCCTACCATCTGGCCTCAACATGCCTTGGCAATTTTACTTTCCACAATCCCTTCCCATCCCTAAGCAAAGACAGTACTATCACCATGGCCTGAACTCTCTTCCTGTCTAAAATGCTCTTCCCTTCAACCAATCTAAACACTTTTCCTTAGAGATAGTTGGTGGGGACAACAGGATAAAAATTTCATTTTATTTCACAGTGATATTCTTGAAATATTTATTTAACATTTTTAGCATGTGTGAACGAAGGGAAAAGCTAGTTTTTTATTAATAAAAATAATATAAAGGAACAGATTCACTTTCTAATTCTCTTCCAAGGGTTGAAAAGAGTCAATGTTCTGAAAAAAGTCAACAAAATCTTTCCATCTTTAAAATAGTTTCTGGTTTCTCTTAGGTTTTCTTTTATAATTTCCCAAGTCACATATCTTTCTTAGAAGCACATTATGAAATTTTAAATGCAGGTTATTAAGCCTATAACCCTTTCATGGCAGATAATCCCCACTGAGCATTATTCAGGTTCAGAAATTCATTTGATTGTAAGTAATCTTATGTGGTCAGTAAGGCCTATGGAGGTTGTACTTGAATGTTTGTGTCACAAAATATTCAATGGAAATAAATCAGCAAAGATCTATTTGTTTAATAGATAAATATGTATGTATATAGATCTTAGATATCTATGATATCTAAAGCATATTAGGACCTCATCTTCTTAGGTAGAGGCAGAATTGAGTTTACATTTCACCAGTTTAACAAAGATTTGCATGAACAAACCTGAGTTAAGGGGCATCATATTTATGACTCACTCTAGGATCCATTTGGGCTCCTCACTTTATAAGTGAGCATCTTAGGTTGTACTTTAGCTGTGCTAGATGCACATTGTTCCAGATCTGGATACTTCCTCTGTTAAGAATTTTTCACCACTTTCACCTTCATTATCTCTCTCACCTTTACATTTCTACCCAAGATTCCAGTATGTTCTGCAACTAGAACTTTGCTACTCAAAGTGTGGGCCACAGACCAGCTGCATTAGTATCACCTAAGAGCTTATTAGAAATGTAGAATCTCAGACCCGACCCCAGAACTCTTGAATTAGGGATAATTTATATGCACATTAAATTTTATGAAGCTCTGGACTAGAACATACTGGTATTCTTTCTGGTAGCTTCCCATGTGTGACTTATGGATTATAAAGGGCAGTCATCATGTTTGTTTTCTAATTCTTTTCTCTCCCTGACAGCACTTAGCTAGACAAAGGGAAGGTACTAGAGACAATTTTGTTGCAAAATTTGTCCATTTTTAGTTGAATCTAGCCCTGAGTAAGAGAGGAAATATTCCTTTCATAGTTCTTACTCTAGTTCAATCTTTAGAAGTTTACGTTTCACTGTTTTTCCAGGAAGTAAAAGAGCTACTTTTCCTTCAAGGCCTATGCAATTTCTATGATTCTGTAATTGAGCTCCAATGGCTGTTTTTAATTTGACCTCAAGCACAATTCACGAAGGCAATTTTGACAATACTAGTTTCCCTTTGGGCAAAAATACTCCCATTGGAAAATCTGAAAGTGTCCTATTGAGTAAATGCTTCTTAATTTACTGCAAAAAGTGTATTTAGAAAAGCAAATAATCTGTGACAGAACATAGAACTGTTTACTATTATGAAAGCCAATGAAGAATAAAAAGTAACCTGAGCACTCCAATATTTTTTTTAATAAAGAAGCCAACAACTCGACTTCCTTGGTTGATCTATTTGCAGCCCATATCAAATGTAATCATGCAAGGAGTCTAATCTGTTATTCACCTCCAGAAATCTGGGCTGTCAATGCGAGACTTAAGTTCTAGTTGTATGATGGCCTCATGGCCTCCTGGGATACTGGGATTAAGGATCAAGACAAATAGAAATGAAGGTGGCATAAATCTCTCTTTGGATTGTGTGTGAAGAGTTAAGAGTTATTGGGAACTCATTCTGAACAAGGACAGAGCTAAAAGGTATGTGGCTTTCAGATATTTATTAGTTATTACTCAAATGTTCTCTGGGGTGTCCCCCCAAAACTTGCTTCAAGCTTCTTGATAGATTAGGGTTTGAGGGTGGATAGATAAATGTGACTCCTGAAGACATACAGAGTTGTGGTTAAACCACCCTGGGTGGCTGAAATCTCTGATTATTTGAGAAAAATACTTCCCTTGTTTAATAGTGAAACAAAAGTGTGACCTGCCCCTAAGAGTGGTCATGAACACGGGTGAAAAGGTGAAGCAGAGCTTTGGAGGAAAGATGAGGGCAGCCAATGAAAAGGTCTATGAGTCACTTATGGAAGAGGGTGTTGTCTCAGGCATGGGTCCCTAATGATGCTGAGTGGACTCATCACTAACTTCCTAAGCCCCAGTCACCCTAAGGTTTGATTGCCAAGACTGATAAAGGATGACGAAATAAGCACAATGAACATCCATTCATTCATGAGAATGAACATCTATTTATTCATGAAAACAAACATGCATTCATCAGTGAAAACAAACATTCTTTCATGCGAGACTTACTGTGTGCCAGGCCTTGTGGTAGGTGTTGGGGATAGAGAAAGTAATAAGATATCATTTTTCCCTTTGAAAAGTTCCTTGTCTAGTGGGGAGCCCAGGAAATAGATATCTAGATGTTGATATGGTAAATGCTGGTGTGGAGACATATCTAAGAGATAATGGATTGGGATTTAATATCTCGAAGTAAGATTTAATATATTGGGACATCTTTAGTGAAGGTGTTCTGATTATTGGCCTTGATACTTCACCCTTCCCTGTAGCTATGACTTTTGCCATGTGTCTTTGCAGTTCTTCCCACAGAGTGTATTTCCCTACACTTTGATTTTAGACTTGGCTATATGACATACTTTATCAATGGGATGTTTGCAAATATGACTCAAGCAGTGTCTTGAAATGTGCCTGTATGATTGGGTTTTCACTCTTATAATTCAGATACCACCATGAGGAGGACACATTTTGACTAGCCAGTGGTCCAAGAAAGGGGGTGAGACACACTTGGAGGTCTTTGAGCCAGTTGGACCTGCAGCTTGAAGTGGAGCTTAGCTCTTCAGCTGACTGCCAGCCTCAGCCAGAAGGAGTAAAGAAGAGAGGAAGAGTTAGGCATATACAATTATTAAATATTCATTCTGTGTAAAGCACTGTCTCTGGGACCTAAATATGAGAACAATGAAAGAAATAAGACACTAGATCATATGACTGATTAATAAAAGTGTTACCTATAGCTACCATTACTGAATGCTTCCTGTGGGCCAGGCCCTGTGTTGACAATTTAACATTTTCTCATTTAGCCTTCAACAACAACTGTTCAGTAGATATTATTATAATCCTTATTTTACAGAAGAGGGATCTAAAGCTCAGAAAATTTTGTAATTTGCCTGGGGTCACAAAGAACATAAGTGGCAGAACAGGGATTTAAACCTGACTCTGACTTGAAAGCTTCAACTCAGCTACTTGGCTACAGAGGTGTGAGGAAGAAGGGCCAAGTTGGGACTTTTATCAGGCCTGAATGTATCTGTTGGTCCCTGCCAGTCTTATCCTCCACCCCTCTGTGGGCTGGGCCCCACTAAGTCCTGGAATCAATGGAGGCTTGGCTTGATAAAGAGTCTCCTCACCAATAGTTTGATGTACTCTATATAGCCTCTTGTTCTATTAGTAGACATGCCAAGGGGAATCATTATGTGCCAGGCACTATGTTAAGCACTGGGCATGAATTAGTGAAACTAATATAATCACATATGTTAACAACTACCCTTTGAGATGGAGACAACTATTATTATACCAATTAGTGCTCTAGTTTTGTCAGCTGGGGAACCCCAATCATCTTGTTCATTCTACACATTGTTACTGAGCTCCTAATATATGCCTGGCTCTACCCCTAGCATGAGGGAGTGTGTAAATAAAACAGATGGTATCTCTGTCCTTATTAAGCTTAGAATTTAGAATAGTTTCTACTAATCCCCTTCCCCAAGAACCTGGTCCAGTTTTTCAGGTTTTTTGGTATCTGTTCAAATAAATCCATTAACATTGCTGCTTGGGAGCCTCATCACCTCCCTGCCCCACGTTTGGCCAGACTTGTAGAGAAAGGCACATTTACTGGCCTTAGAGGGTGCCCATCCTCCTACACCAGCCCTTCTTGGCTTTAGTCTTCTCCATGACTAAGAGTTCCCAGCATGCCTGGGGTTGGGCCCTCTGCAGAGAGGGCAGAAACACAGATCACTCTGCCATCCGTCCTTTGAAAGCAGTGATCCTGGTTGAGCCACTTTGGTAATTGGCCACTTTGCACATATGGGAAGAGGTGATGTTTATCCCACTTTGTGTTAACCCATACTAGCCACACAAATGAAAGCAAAGTTGATTTCTACTCCCAAGCACCCAGCAAAGGAAATCATTAGCGATTAGCCTCTACCAAAATGCTATTTAGAGCGCCAAATAATGTACATAAAAGTATTCTCAGAAAAATCATAATTTACTTGATGTCTTCTCTAGACAAAATTGCCTTAAAGTAGCTGAATTGTGAGGCCTTTGTGATGGTGTCCTTTTTGGAAACGGTAGCCTGCTTTTGATTCAAAAGCTTTCCCAGGACATTTACTAAAGTTTGGGCTCTCTCAGAGTTCTTACAAAGCAGGACTCCTGATCACATTAACAGAAAAATGTGGCCCAAGCCACAGACTGCTGAATCTAGCTGTTTTCATGAGGAATAATTTAATATTCAAATAATTAAAGAGCAACTTTTCTTCCTGCTCTCCACCCTTCCCTCCCTGGTTCATGTTGATGCTAGAGACAGGCCATGAATCTTGTGATTGTCAGGCAGAGAGGCTGACTTGATTGCCAACACAGTTAAGCCAGGCAGCAGAGGAGAAAGTACAATACGGCTCACTGGGTCATAATACCTTATAAATCAAATAGATTTTTCCCATATTAAAATGGCCATGTCACATTCTGGTTTCCAGATTTATAAGTGTGTTCTGTACATGAGATACACACCACAATGGACTAATTGGCACTGAAAACTAAGAAACCCAGAGCACTAAGGACTCAAAATATAAGGAGCTTGTTGACCCCAGCCAGGCTCTCTTCCCTGACAAGTTAGTCATTTTGATTCCCATTTGGGGACAGCTCAGGTCACTAATAGCTTCTCAGTGTCCTGATGAAATCAAGGGAAAGAGAAAGCACCCTAGTTGTTGAATCTATCTTTCATGTGATTTTTTTCTTGGAAAAAGATCTTGGTTGGCTCAATATAAATTATCCTGGCTCTCACTGGATGGCCTTGGCCAGTGAAGAGAACAGAATTACTAAGAAGAAAAAATGACCTTTAAGCATGAGTTGAAAAAGCCCTGGCATGGAGATCCTGTGGACTAGTCTGGGTCTTTCTTACTTCAGGGAGAGTCCAATTCCTACTTTACACAAGTGCTGTAGGGAGCACCTGGGATAACACCCTGAGCTTCCTGCCAAGCTGAGTCAGTACTAATTCTTGTCCTACTTAGAGTTCCAAAGATTTTGTGAAGCCAAAGAGATGTAAAAATGCTTTGAGAGGGGAAAAAGTATTACAGTAATTTGGAGAAAATGGATTCTTTTCTCTTTGAGCTCAGTGAATATAAATTAAATGCAATCACCACAAAGTTGGAGAACTTCTTTAAAATAAGGAGGAAAAGGAAGAGGTTTAGATACATGAGGATAGTGACAGCATTTGCTCAGGCTTTTATAATCCTGGATGTCTTCTCCTACATGTTGCACTGAATGCATTTTGCTTTTTTTTTTTTAATTCAATGAAAAATAGATAATAAATATAGAAAGCCTAGTTTACCCCAAGCTGGGAAGCAGTTAATGCATTGCAGTATTGTGGCAAATTCTGGATTTATGACAAGGCCAATATCATTCATGTGACTATACATTTCGCTAAAGGCTTTTGTAGAATGGGATATTCTAATTTAACCAAATCACTACTCCAGATTTACTACTCAGAGGTCCGTCTGGTAACTACCAGTGCAAAATTTTCACAGAGAGTAAGTTTGACACCCTTTGGGTAGTCTTTTAGGGTGTGCTTTACAACACATGATAAAATATGATCTAAACAATAAAGGTGACTCAAAAGCAGGGCATTGAAACCCTGAGATAAAGTATATACTCTTTCCCTCTCTTCTTTCCCTAACTTACAAACATAACATTTTATTAACTTAATGTTAAAACAAACCTCAGACAGACTTGAAGTATGTTAAAAGCACAAAAGGTCCTGTGCCTAGAAGGGATGTGCCAAGGAAGAAGGGACAGTACCACCCACCAGGCCTTGGGTGTGAGTCATAGGGAGAGGGCACAATTGCCTATCTTTACTATTTTTAGTACCAGCAGACAGAACTATCTTCTTCTGGTCCCTTCTCACACTCCCTGAATCACCCTAGCATGAGGGGTGCCAGGCCCATGTCCTCAGTGCCCTAAGATTGGCTCTGTCCAGGCTTCTCTTGTGGTTAGAAAAAGCTTTCCTAAAATATGAAAGTTCTTCCATTGGAGAACTTCTTTATGGGTGATTTATATACCAGAAAGAGAATCGTGTAACCCCAATACCCTTATCAAAATTAATCATCTAAAACATTTTCTTCTTGTTTGCATATGTGGGGAATATACAACAGGAAAAAAATCAGGATAAGCCCATCTGTTTTCCTCAGTCTCTAACTTCTGCATGGCTGCTGATAGGACAAGGTGTAACCGGTTTGAAATTTTTACAGAGCCCATGTGACCTCAATGGGTTGAACATTTTCCAGAAACATACAATAGAAAGAATGATATGTTTGTTTGGAAGATTAACAGCTCTGTTTATGCAGTGTTTCCGTGAGAAAGGAGTATGTTTTCTCCTCTGCATCACTGTAAATTATATACAATAATCACGATGTAACAGAAAATAAGCAAATATTAATGTAGCTGGGTGCATATTTTTTCTTGCTACATGATCTGAAAAATGCAAAAAACTCAAATATAGGGATGTTGTACAGAAAGGGTCTCACCCCTCATCTCAGCCCCAGAATAGACCAGAAGAAATAGAGTGGGTTTTGAGGGGGGAACTTATTTCTTTATGAAAAAGAAAATTTTCTATAATTTTGCCTCATGGGACAGTCATTTATCCTAGGAACCGTCTCCTATCTTATTCCTAACTTTTACTAAATTTGTTTCACCATAACCATGATAGACACAAGCTCCACAACTGCCTCACTCACCACTATTAATCCACAGTGCCTGGAGTCGGTGAAATATATGCTGAGTAAAACAACAGTGGTAGAATGACATCAAATGATCATTCTTTTGATTTATACAAGCTTTACTTTTGAAAATGCATTTTGAAATACCTCTTGAGTTGAGTTGCTGGAATTCATCTCTCTTCTCCTCATGCCCATAGCCTCAGCCTTTGCTCAGATCTTGAATGATCTGGCCCAGATCACAGCAGCCTCCTCCCCACTGGACTCTGCATCTTTCCTCTTCTCACTTTGTCTCAATCCTTCATGCCATTCACAAAAGGAACTTTCTAAAAGCAAATGTAACCTAACTTCCCTACTCAAAATGCTTTCATGTTTTTCTGTTACATGTGTGCTTTGTTAGGCCAACTCAGTTTTTTCAAACATTTTGTATTTGAGAGCCTAGTCCAGGTCATCATTGGCCTAATTTTTCCTATATATTAGGCTACTTTGTCCATTTAGTTTCCTTACCCTTAAGGCATCCAAGTGTATGGTCTCTAGCTGAAGAAAAAATTCTCATAGTACAATACTTATAATTTTCCCATTATAGCAGTCTGTACTCTCTGTAAGTCCATATAAATTTGTATGATTTTTAATGCCCATTTTGTCCAGTGAACTGTAATTTCCTGAAGGACAAGAGACCACATTTTTCAGTAACTAACTTAGTGTTTGACATGTAAGGAGACAAAATGGTAATGAAAAAAATATGATAAAGATAAAAAATAAAGGCCCGGCTGGTGTAGCTCAGTGGATTGAGCGCGGGCTGGGAACCAGAGGGTCCCGGTTCGATTCCCAGTCGGGGCACATGCCTGGGTTGCGGGCCAGGTCCCCACTGAGGGCCATGTGAGAGGCAACCATACATTGCTCTTTCTCCCCTCCCTTCTCCTCTCTCTGAAAATAAATAAATAAAATCTTTAAAAAAATAAAAATAAATAAATACTTGCTGAATGAATGAAAAATCACATCATGATAGCCACCATATTGACTGCTTAGTGTGCATCTACTCAGTATAAAAAATTTTATATACATTGTCTCCTATAATATTACAACAATTCTGTGAGCAAGTGCTATATCACTTCCCTCTAACAGAGAAGAAGGCTGAGGAAGGTAATTTGTTTAAGGTTATACAGTTGCCAACTCAGAAACCCAGATCTTCCAATTCTGAAGACCTTTTTCTTAATCATCATGTCATGCTACTCCAGACAAAAGAATTGATACAATAATGAATTATCTACATTTTTCCCCTGGTAAATAAAGAGGATTTTTTTAGTACTGATTAAAAATAAAGGAATTTTACAGAATCCCTTAAGGAGTTGTGTATATGCTCTCAAACAACAGAATGAAGACTCTTTTATTAAAATCCAGGTCTGTGCTCATTAGGCCCCAGAGATGTTTGGTTGCCTTGCTGATGCTTATCACCCATGTTTTCTTTTACTAGACTGGAATGTTTCTATCAGTCAAGTTGTGCCCATAACTTTTCATTGGTTGGTATTATTCTCTGAAACCTCAGACATGAGTTTTAACAGAAGCAGGATTTAAATAGTTGCAGGAGAGTTACTTTTTCCTTACTCCTCCCACTAGAAAAAAACTTTCCTTCAGCTGTTTTCTCCTGTCCAAGATCAGATTTTCCTGTCCTCGGTGGGGTAAGCTCAGTGTCAAATTCTGCTTGTTCTCGTCAGCTGGTCTGCCTAACCTGTCAGTCCCTCAGTGGGCAGCTTCTAGAAAACATGGCCCTCTCTGGACCCACCACATTTCTTATAATGAATGCAGGTTGGGGATTTAGACAGGGGACCACATACTCTTGGCTTTTTTTCTTGACTCAGCCACTGCATCCCTGAGTTATTCTGGGCAAGTTATTTAAACATTCTGCTTCTCATTTTCTCTACTATCGTAAAATGATAACCATCATAGTTATTTTGGAGAGAAGATTTTTGTGTCTGAGATGAAAGGAACCATTGTAAGTGCACATAAAGACCCGTTGACCTATACCATTATTTTCTGAATTTGAGAAACAAAACTGTCACTGAGACTAATAAAAATCTATTCTGCTTAGGTACCCTGCTTTCGATAGACAATGAGGGAAGAGGGAAAGCCTTGCAAATGACCAAATGGTCATTTCCATCGTCATGAGTGGATGCTCCTAAAAGGTAACCAGAGGATTCATTGGTATCAATACAGAGTGATGTTGTGCAGCCACTATGGAAAACAATATGGTTCCTCCAATAATTACAAATATAATTACCATATGATCCAACAATCCCACATCTTGGTATATATCCAAAAGAATTGAAATCAGGGTCTTGAAGAGATATTTGTATACCCACATTTATAGAAGTATTATTCACAGCATTACTGAAAATAGCCAAAAGGTAGAAGCAACCCACATGTCCATCAAGAGATGAATGGATAAACAAAGTGTGGTATATATATAAAATGGAATATTATTCAGCCTTTAAAAAGAATTAAATTCTGACATATCCTATCTCATGGATGAAACTTGAGGACATTATGCCAAGTGAAATAAGCCAGACACAAAATGACAAATACTGTATGATTCCACTTAAATGAAGTACCTGTTCATACTCATAGAGTGATGTTTTTCAGGGGCTGCAGGGAGAGAAGAATAGAAAGTTGTCATTTAATGGGTCTAGAATTTCAGTTTTGAAAGAGAAAAAGAGTTGTGGAAATGGGTGATGATGATAGTTGCAAAAAAATGTGAATGTATTTAATTCCACTGAACTGTACAATTAAAAATTATTAAGACAGTAAATTTTATGTTATGTGAATTTTATTAAAATTTTAAAATGTTTTTATTTCAAAATTTAAAAAAAGGAAAAGGAAAAAATAAATGGAACGTGGTGGTACTGGAGATCTTTTGGGTTTCCTTAGGCCATGGTATGTCCACTACAGCCCAAACCATTGTTTTTCCTATGGCCTTAAAGCTTTGTACTGATAATTAAAGGCAGGTCCTACTAACCCCATGGAATTTCTATATGTGCCATAGAATGTGCTTTAATAAGAAAGGCACTTGGCATAATGCTCTCCAGTTCCATCCATGCTGTCACAAAGTTAAACCAGGTGGTGAAAGACAAATACCATATGATCTCACCTATAATAGGAACCTAATCAACAAAATGAACCAGCAAGCAAAATATAACCAGAGACATTGAAATTGAGAACAGGCTGACAGTGACCAGAGGGGAGAGGGGAGGAGATTATAGGGGAAAAGGGTGAAGGGTTTGCAGGAGCAAGTATAAAGGACACATGGACAATAACAAGGGGGTGGAAACAGGGGAGGGAGGTGGGGAGGGCTGGGGTGGTGGGGAGGGGTAGGGGGAAAGACAGAAAACCATACTTGAACAACAATAAAAAAAATGTTAAAAAAAAAAGAAAGGCAGTCCAGCTTCATATCTGAAATTCCCAGTCTTAGGTGCCATCCTAAGGTAATACAGAGCTATCACATCCTAATGGGAAGAAAAAATGGCAAGTCCTCACTTTAAGGGTGAGAAGGATCAACAGTTGGTTCTGTTCACTTGCTTGGCAATTGTATGCTGATTTCAGGCCCTGCTGGATGCCTCAATAGTGCTGAAAAGGCCAATTGTTTTCCAAACTTTATGAGGAGAAGGCACCCAAAAAAGATGCTTTCCATTCAAATGGTTGCTAGCACGGGCTCCCGAGTCTCATTTTGAGAGGCTAAGATAAAAGTTACAGTATTATGGGATTTCTTGAAGATTCCCAGAAAAAGCAGGAAGTAGTATTCTATTACTCTCTTTCTGGACAATTTCCTTTGTTCCCTCCAAAGAGAATTAACTATGGGGATGGCTGGAGGACCCACAGCATCCTCTTCATAAAAAACATGAAGAAATTCTACTAACTTCCATTAAATATAAAGAAAACCAAACTAAAGAGTTCCCAAATAGTCTGAACTCCATAAGGCCCCCTGGGAGGGGTGGGGGTTGGCAGTTCTAATTTCTTCCATGATTGTGGTTCAGGGCCCTGGGGGTGTATGACTCTATTAGTGTGACTCAAAAATCAAACAAAACCCTTCCCATGGTTCTTCTAAACAGGGTCAAGGCAGACTAGAACTTCTGTAAAAGTTTTGTACTGTTCCAAGGAAAAACAAAAGGAAGTGAACACAGTGGTACAAGGTTCACAAAATAGTATTTTTGACCCTGGTTTGTTTCCAGGACTTTTAGCCTATATTCCTTTTCATGTGCTGTGTTGGGATTTATGTACTAAAAGCCTAATTATCAAGCTCTTGTTTGACCTTTTTGTATGTCAGCTTCTGTTGCCATGTGGCTAGTGCCATCATGAAGCCTAGAACCTGAGGCCTTGGCTAGCCTATAAGGCATCTTTGTGTGAAGTTGACAAAGGTGCCCTCTCAGGGAAGATGCAGCTATGCAGGTTTTTGTTTTGGGGAGCATATGGTGGCCTGAATTTCAGCCTCTACTTACTCCATCAAAAAAGTATTCTTGTGTAGTAAACAACCTGCCGAAGTATATGTAGTGGCTCTGCCCATCACCTCGTGATTTTCAAGATAACTTGAATGAACATACCAAGTTTCTTCTACCTAATTAGAACCTTTCATGTCTGGCTTCTTGTCTAAAGAAACTCTTCTTCTTCAGGTAACTGCCATTAGAAATGATACTTCAAGATTTCATTCCTTATAAAGACTTTCTTGCCAATCTACCAATTTAAAATCGTGTCTACGTCACTTATGCAGTAACTATATATTTGGAGTCATAAAGCGGTTACTCCTGCACTATGAAAAGTTTTTATAAACACATTTAAAGGTCACTGGGTAAGAAATAGTTGAACTCAGTTTGAACTTCCAAAGTGCAGGTCCCCTTCCAACAACCTAGCTCCCTACTTAAACAGCATTCATGATGAGCCTGTGTGGAATCCTCATGTTGATTGCTATCCCATTCTACAAAAAATCAGAAATATGTTTTTTTTTGAGCAAAGCAGATAAACTTTGTCTCTAGGATCAACATGGTGATATTCAACAAAACGTACATCCTACTGGGTCCTGCTGTACTTACTCTTTACACATTTTGAACAACCTATCTTACAAAAGCAAAGGATTGTTTACTTGTAAAAAAAGCACATGCCCCTTGAAAGGTTGATGCCCTGGCAGTGTATTTTTTGATGTGTATGTGAAGTTTGAGGTAATCTCTCCTTGCTCAAGCTTCTCTGGGGCTAAACGGACATCTGAGTGACAAAAGAAGCACACAATTTAATGACTTTTCTGACAGTAGAGACAAAAAGTTCTAATTTACAAATAGATTTTCTCCCATAGAAGCAATGCTATTGGAATACACAGGTTTGCCAGTTAGTCTGCATCTGCCCAAAAGAAACAACAGTATTAACAATGTACATTTTAGTTGGAATAAAAGAATATTTTTTTGCAGAATAATTTTAGCTGGAATATCATTAGAATAAATAATGTACATTTAGTTGGGAACAAAACTTGTGCAAAATGAGTTATGGAAATCTTAAAAAACACATTTTGTTTTTAATGATTTTAGAATGCTGGGTTTGGGGGTAAAAACATGGTTGAAAACATTTGTAAAAGTAAAGGATGATTGGGGGGACTTTGGGGTTTTTTAAAGACCTCTAGAGGTTAATTATGATGATTTTCTATTTTGCTTTATTTCACTTTCTATCTCCCCCATGCTGATATATATAACTGGTGTGAGGAGGGAATTTGGAGCTTGTAAATAGGAGAGTGAGAAAAAAATAGGAGAGGGATGGGAGACTTAACCTAGAGCAAGTGAAATAAGAGAAAGAGACAAGGCAAAGAGGAAAAACTAGGACTAGCAAGGTTACTCAAGGTGGAATAAACTGTGATGTACAGAATCTACAAGGTAAGCTCTGTTGGCCACCCCAGAGCTTGTCAATGCAGTTACTAACTGAACAGTCACGGGTGGAATGACAAAGGGAAAAGTAAGGAACAAATTACTAGCTGTTTATATGTACATGACCTTCTTAAATTAGATGTGTATGGCTTGCGGAAGGCTTTTTTTTTCTGGTTAAATCAATTTGCAGAAAAGATGGAGAACAATAATTTATCAGTGCTGGCTAACATTTATCAGGCTCTAATGACAAGTTAAATATTCAGCTAAGTGCTGGACACATTGTTCACACCTTTCTTGGAACAGCTCTATGAGTGAGCTCCATGCCACAATTGTCATTTTGCAAAAGAGAAAGTTAAAGCATTGAAAATGCAAAGCTAGGTCCCAAAGTTACAGAGCTTGTAAGTGAAGAAATGGAGTTTAAACCAGAGAATCTCAGTCCAAAGCCACATTATACAGCCTTCATGGAAATTCTAGATAGCTAAATAAATGATTTTAATTAAAGCGATAAAATCAATTAACACATTTTAAACCATAAGAATGTTTTTGTGACTCTGTCAACTGTTTAGCTGTGTTTCTCAGAGAAAGTAGTAGCTTGAGGAGGTTATTCAGGGTCCATTCTTTACTCTTTCTCTCCCTCCCTCTCTGCTTCAATCAATGAATAATATTTGTTAAGTCCCCTACTCTGTGCCAGGCACTGTGCTAAACTCCAGGATATAAGACTGAAGGGTATCTGGACCTGCTCTCAAGGGCCTCCCAGACCAATATATAGATTCTGACAACAGAAAGTTACCTGGGTAGAAACTCCAGAGTTGTAAGAGGGAACCTTATCTACCTTTGGGGTTAGAAGCCAAGGACGACTTCTTCACTGACTTGAAAGATGGGTAGGAATAAAGAAAGGTAGGGAAAAATATTTGAGGTAAAGGAGTCTGTGTGAGCTAAAAACCCAGAGGACTGATGTGTCATTTTTCTTCTGAAACAGAAACTTCTCAGTTTCATATAACTCAGTGCAGTGCCTCATTTAAGTGAAGCATTTGGGGTTGAAAGAGGAAAGGGTTATGCTGTGGTGTCCTGGAGCCTGTTTCACATTTCTTTCTTAGTCTGCATTGAATGAGGTCAGGCTGGTAGCTTGAAATTGACTATGGTAGGGATATTTATACCATGGAAATTGACAGCCACTACAGTTGGGGAGGGGGTTATTTCCTGGAGATCTGGTTGTTAAACATTTACCAGTACATCAATGGACACTGGTTCCAGAGACCATCCTAAATGTAAATATGTGTCTGTGATATGGCTTTAATTCTGCTTCTCACTTAGAATCAAACATATTTTTTCTCGTCTTCTACATCACCCACAGGCAGCTTCTCTTGAGCTGAAAGTAGATTCGAGGTGAGTAATAGGATGCCTGCAGTGGTTTCATCACCTTGGTCTCCTTTGACTGTGAATCTTGCCACATTCACACATGCTAGCATCCTGTGAGTCTCCCTGCCTTCGCATCTTTTAAGGTAAAAAATATGTTAAAAAATAAACTGACAATCTTTTCCTTAGACATTAATGCTCATTAACATGCACCTAGACTATCACAGCTTCATTTTCACACTTGTAATTTTATTTGCATGAATAAATAAGTCTTTGCTTGTATCTGTTTGAAGTGATCTGGAAGAAACCAACATTTCACTTTCATAAGCAGATCCTTGCTGCATAAACACAAGAAAACTGCTCAGAATATTATCATGGATTAACAATACACTCAAAACACACCCTGCTCCGCTGACTCAGTTTTCATGGTAAAGGTCATAGGCTGTGACCTTATAGGACTTAAGGAATAGACTAGAAGTCAACTAGGTCAAGCATATGACACTTTGTCATTTTCAGTCATTTGACTCCCCCTTTTTGTCTGTCTTTATTGATTTGGCAAAGATTTATATGCCCAGAGCACACTGGGCCAATTCCCTTGTGGCCTGTGGATGGCATCACTCCGTGTGTTCCTGGAAAGAAAGGCAGCAAAGATAAACTCATATTGGCATGGTAAGTGGAGCAGGTTATAAAAGGACTAGATCTATCTGAGAGGTAAAAGAAAAAATTCAGTTCAACTCACTGCGTTTCGGAAGTTTATTTATTTTTCACATTCAATGCAAATTAGTATCTTCAAATTTATCCCTGTGCCTTTTCAGTAGGAAGAGGAGATTTTTATCTGAAATTCATACCAAATGTTCTGGAGAATTGCATGAATATCTAAACCATTTTATTTCTGCAGATTTAGATGTTAATGTCTTGATGCACAGGCACTAAAATCACTTCTCAAAACTAATTGAACTGAAGCAAAGATGTCCCTTTCTAAGAGTCCGTCAAGGAATGAGAAGTTGAAATAGAGAGAGGTGGTTAGATTACCCAACTAACCGGCTGGGAAAGTTAATCTACCTTTAGAGGATTACATTTTGGTGGTTAATCTACCCCCAAATCTACCTTTTTTAGCCCTAAATTGTTTGTCTGTAGTCAATAAAACAGAATTAAAACCAATACAACATTGTTGTTATTATCAATAAACCAAATAGTAGGAATTTTTTAAAAGGAACTATTTAAGATTATACATAAAACAATTTTCTTTTTTTATTAATTTTTTGTTTAATCACAGTTCTTTGCATCCTCTCCCCTCCCCCCTCACTTCCCCTCCCGTCCCACCTCCCCCCAGCCTCCCTCCTCCCCCTTAGTTCTGTCCATGTCTCCTCTACAGAGATTCCTGAAAACTCTTCTCCCCATTGTCCCCTC
>PVJI01019900.1:0-29876 GCA_004026765.1 Micronycteris hirsuta
AGCTATATATTGTTTCAGCTGTATATTATCATTTAGTCCCACAATAAACTATCGTTTATTCAGATTGTCAGTATTTCTATGAATCCAGTTATTCCTTAGAGTTCTGCAAATTTTTGTCTAGTATAAATGTATTTTTAGTGTGCTAAAATTTTTTCTCAGAAATTCATATATTAGAATAAATCAGAGTCATTTCCATGGGTCTTTCTGAAGATGTAAGATTTTTGCAAATGTATCAAAGTAAAACAATGACTAACTCTAACAACTTAAAATGATATAGTTATAGATCTGATTATAATGCAATTGACAAAGGAATTTTATTTTTCTGTAACAATATTTTAAAATAACATTCAGAATTACAAAGGAAATTATATCATGTTAATAAATCAATTAATTTGTTCCCCACTGTAAGTTGTATCTGAGTTTCTTGAGGGGAATTTACAACTGGTTTTGAAAAATGAAAGGGAGCTTCCCAGCCTATTATGAAATTACCACTCCACCTTACCATCTATCTATGTAGCTTTCCTTTTTGTTATTTCTTTTTTCCCATTTTCATTTCCCTACTTGAGAATTCCTTCTCCAATGCCTTTCCTCCATATATGCCTTTCCTCCATATAATATGTATATCTTTTTCTTTCACCCTTTCCCACCTTTTTTAAGTTCCTCAATTCTTTATCTTTGTGTTATTTCCCTCTACACAATCCTTCTGCAACTTTCACAAACCCTCTGTGGTGTACGCAAACCCTCTGCCACTCACACAGACTCTCCACAACTTTTCTAGTCCTTTTAGTTGGTCCTTTTAAAAAAATCATTCAGAAATAATCATTTTTGAAAAAAGTATCTTCAATTATTGTGAAGTTCCTTTCTAACTTAATTAGAATTCTTAATTCCTAGAAACCTTAATTTTTAGTGAAATTTAAAAGTAATTAATTAGCATTGTTTGTATTGGCAAATTTATGAATATATTTCTTAACTTTCAGAGCAAGTTCTTTTCAACAGGCAAATACACTTATATTTTAAGAATCATAACACAGATAACACAAACTTTTTGTAAACCAAGACAAAAGCAAATATATTTTATATTAATAACTTTAAAAGACAGAGTCAGCCCTGGCTGGTGTAGCTCAGTGGATTGAGTGCGGGCTGGGAACCAAATGGTCCCGGTTCGATTCCCAGTCAAGGCACATGTCTGGGTTGCGGGCCAGGTCCCCGTGAGGGCCATGTGAGAGGCAACCATACATTGCTGTTTCTATCCCTCTCTGTCTCCCTCCCTTCCCCTCTCTCTAAAAATAAAAAAAAATCTTAAAAAAAAAAAAAGACAGAGTCAGATTCTTGATAACTTGTGCATTTCTTTAGTGTGCTCAAAAGTGAGCTGTTTAATTATCTAGTGTCTTTTACAACTTTTAGAAAGCATGGGAAGAGGCAGGGAAGATAGGTTCCCACAGCCCACACAGAATATGGGGCGACATTTACTTTCCCCATTTTTCCTAGAACTACAGCATCTACTGGACTTCCAGGAAGATGACTTAGGGTGTCTAAAAAAACTCATTTTCTCATTTTTATTCTTTCTGAGTTTTACTGTCTGAGAGGGGAGGGAGATCTTTTCCCACTTTCTGAGCCATCAATTTTAATATTTTCCAAGTAGAACACTTATGGTGTAACAACATGAAAGCTTGCACATAAAAGATTTTAGCCCATTTACCAGACCTTTTGCAAAACAATTCTAATTAGTCTGAAATGCAACCTAATGGAATTTCTGACGTGATCAAGACCAAACCACCCATTTCCAAACAGAAACAAAACAACATCTAAAGCAAAGATAGGGTTCAAAAAAATGAGTACTCTCCGGCCTGCGGGACCCTAAAACACAAGGGTGAGTGAGAGGCCAGTCACAGGAGGACAAGCACTGTGTGACTCCACTAACGTGGAATGTCCAGAACGGACAGATGCAGAGCATGAGAGCAGGCACGTGGTCGCCGGGGCTGGGGAAGAACTAATGGGGAGTGGGTCCTAATGGGTGTGGGCTGTCCTTTGGGTACAGGGTTCCTCTCCCCGACTGTACCACCCCCACTAGAGCAGGAGGTGGCAGGTGGTCCTGTTCCCCCACACTGAGGACTTAGTGGACAAAATACTCTGTGACCACTGGGACAGTGACACAGGGGCTGGTCCCTGTCTGTCTGTACACTCCAGGCGGCTGGGCTGATCACTGCTAGAATCTTACCTCACACTAGCAGGTACCACAAATGACTCTGACAAGGTCCAAGCGGCATAGAGCCCAAACGGTGAACACAGAAGATTCCCCGTGTGTTCGAAACAACAAAGATCAAACCAAGGCCCCAAAGTATGAGAAAGCAAGAAAGGACAACTGTAACCAAAGTTTTATTTCAGACAGAGGAAAGAAAAATATGAGCTCTCAGAGAGCTCTCAAACAGAACAGACACATGAGAGATCCCAAGAGAAACTTACTTCTTCAGTTTCTGACTAATCACAGAGGAACTGGGATTAGTACAGAGGAACAAGACTAACAGACGGGTGAAGAGCAGTATTATGGTTGTACAAATTTCTCAAGGCAATCATACCAACATAAAAACACAATGATAAGAACAGAAGCAATTAGGAAAGGATTTAGTACTGAGAAATCCATGTAACCAGACCAGAAAGAGTACTTTGACCAAATCCCACATCAGGGAACTGGGATTTTTCTCATCACAAAGCCTTGCCTCTCACCAACTGGCACCTACCAAATGACTCCTATGGTACCCCAGAGTGGTTCCAGATGGTGGGGCAGAGGGCTTCTGATTGTGCACACCAAGCACTTGCCCTGTTTCAGGCTCTTCAGCCCACTAATAACCCATTATCCCTCACCAGTTAAGGGTTTCAGACAGCTGACGCCTTTAGAGGGAGGGCAGGCAGAGTCCTTGAGATAAAGAATTCTTGGCAGTTTCTGGGAGATTCCTGCAATTCCTGCCATAGGGGCAGCCTGCCACAAGCACCTGGGATCCCAGCTGGGGCTCTCCAGGTATTACCGGGGTCCACATTCTCCTGGCTGAGTCACCAAAATCTGTAACTGAACCCGAGTTGAGCTGCCTGCCATAACAAAAGCCAAACTTGTGAGACAGGTGCTGGAGAGAAGGAAAGACCATCATTCAAGCGCTGGCCAGCTGAGAAGATGGGGGACTTTTGTCTCAAATCTCATCTCCACATCTCAGTGCAGGCAGAGGTTTTCACGAGGACGGAGAGGGAAACAAGAACAAAGACCTCAAGTGAGGGGGTTAAGAAGTTCTCTACCTGCAGACCAGCACAGTCCCCTCCAATAAGGACCTCAAAACTGGTCGAGTGATGGTCTGGTGTTTGTCATCTGGTTTTCGTCATCCTGGTTTTCCAATTGCAGTTCAGCAAATCTCCCAGAACTTGGATGACTGAAGGTCGGCATCTGTATCTTTTCAATTAGTTCCTAGGATTCTAATACAAACATGCTGTATCTACAAGTACGCATTTGTCAGAGTCAGCACTTACAGAAGCAAACTCAAAAGATGGGGGGTGGGTTACAATGTCCCACTATTTCAGTACTGTTTAATTTATATTATATAAAAATCATTAATACTTTTGATTTGATTTGATTTAAGAAAAAGCAAACAAAATAGCACATATATTTTAGAGATGCTTTTTTCTAAACAGTTTTTGCAGAAATTTCTGAATTTTTCCAAGGAGTAAGGTTGACCTTTTTCTGGCTTTTTTTCCACTTTACCCACAGTGAATAAGCAAAAGGCTTTCATTTACTTGGTGTCAATCTTGAAAACTCCCTGGGCTTCAAATGACCAATTAGTTCCAAAGCACTGAAGAAACATCCATTATCTTGGTCTAGACCCTGAGCTGAGCTTTCACTGATGGCTGTTAACAGACTGATAATTAGTTTCTTTCTGAACATAAGCCAAATTTTGTGAAGGATCCTAGAGTTTTACAATCACTTCATTCAATTGACTATGGTATAAAATGCAACTTTCCTGTTTTTGCTAAGTCCCTGAGTTACACCCATGATCTCTTTATCAAACGGTTGCTCAGCCGAGCCATAGCTTAGTGTTCTCCTCAGAACAAGCTTTTGCATTTATTTGCAATATAAACAGGCTGAGGATTTTTCAACTCTCCAAGCTGTTGTTCCTTTTTGCCTACAAATTTCTTCTTCAATTTCTTTCTTTCTTCTTGTGTTTTCCTGTAAGTAGTACAAAATACCAAAATTGCACTTTCAGTACTTTGTTTAAAAATCTCTTCTGCTAAATATCCAATTTCATCATTTACAAATTCTACCTTCCACAAAACACTAGAAAAAATTTCAGCCAATTCTTTTTTCACTTTGTTACAAGGATCATTTTTCATCCTTTTTCCAATAACAGGTTTCTTATTTCCATCTGAGACCTCATGAAATAGTCTGTAAGTGCCCATATTTCTACCAATGTTCTGTTCATTATTTAGGTATGATTTAAAAACATGGAGGCTTTTGGTCCAGGTTTTCTTTTCTTTCTTTCTTTTTTTTTTTTTTTTGAGCCTTTGTCAGATTGCTTTTAATGTCCATATTTCTACTTATGGTCCCTTTATGAAAATCCAGGCTTTTTCTCTCGTGGACCTCAAAACTCCTCCAGTCTTCACTGATTTTTCAGTTCCACAGAGGTTTTAGCATTTTTAGTTATTTATTACAGCAGCAGCCTACTTTTGATTACTAAAATTAGTCTTAGTCTGCTTCGGGTGCTATAACAAAATATTATAGACAGGGTAGTTTAAAAAGAGAAATCTATTTCTTACAGTTCTGGAGGCTGAGAAGTTCAAGGTAAAGGTGCTGGCAAGGTAGCTTTCATTCTAAGGTCTCTTCTTTTGACTTTCAGGTAGCCTACATATTGCTTTGTGTTCACATGGCCTTTTATTTTTGCAGAGAGATGGGTGGGAGGAGAGAGAGAAAGGTCGGGGCAGAGAGAGAGAAAGAGAGACGTCCCTCTTTTTCACTGTCATATAAGGTCACTGATTTTATTGCAATAAAGCCCCATAATTGTGACCTCATTTAATCTGAAGTGCCTCCTAACAGGCCTTACCTCCAGACATAGTTATAATGGGGTTAAGCTGCAACAAATGAAGTCGGGGGACACAAATATTCAGTCCACAATACATCCTCAATAATTTATTTGAACATCATACCTGGCATGGCATATTTCTAATATATAATAGTATCTAGTACCTTTGATCTAATTATATCAAATATCTTTCCCTTTTCCTTACTATGGTATAACCTAGAATTTTTTGTCTGCTTATCCATTTTCTTTTTTTTCCCCTTTTCTCCCACAACTTTACACACACACACACACACACACACACACACATACATATTTATGACAAAAGTGCCACTTGCCATTCTTTTCTGCTTTCATAGCTAGAACTACACAAAAATCTTTGAATCAATGTTTATTGCTGTCAGTGGTGACTAACAGATGCATCCTTTAAAAGCTTTAAATTTTTTTCATTGTAAAGAGCATAGTAACAGGCCAGAAGAAGCAAAAGTCCTTCTTCTAGTGGTTCCAAATTGCTGTAATATTTAGTAAAAGATTCTTAATTAATGCTTATTTGTTTACCCCCTGCCCCAACACTACCACCCCCACACACATACACACACAGAGGCCAATCCTTGTCCTTATTCCTTTTTTTAGTGCCTTTTATTAAGGCACATATTGGTTTTGGATTCTTTAATTGTCCTTAGTATTTGTTTTAATACCATTTGAACAGAGACTTTCACTTCTTCCATGGCTCACAATTGTACTCTTGGAGGATATTTAAATTTTCTTTATTGAATTCACATTATTTATTTATAAACAACATTCGTATTTTAAATATCAATTATTTTATATCACATTTGTTTATTATCTTTATTTTCTTAAGCAGAAGTTGACTATTTTGCCTTTGGATATATAGTCATAGACCATGTGATGGTGGGATATTTCCTGAGAAATGTATCCTTAGGCAGTTTCGACACTGTGAGCATCATAGAGTGCACTTATACAAATCTGGATGGTATAGCCTACTACCCACCTAGGCTCTTTGGTACAGGATAATGTTCCCAGAGCACAAACCTGTACAGCACGTTATTCTACTGAATACTCCTGGCAATTATAACACAATGGTAAGGGTTTGTGTATCTAAACATATAAAATGTATAATAAAATATGGTTTAAAATATTTGAAAATGGTACACTTGTTTAGGGCACTTACCATAAATAGAACTTGCAGGACTAGAAGTTGCTCTGAACATCAGCAAGTGAGCGGTGAGTCAATGTGAAGGCCTAGAACATTACTGGAAGCCACTGTAGTCTTTTTTTAAGCTTTGATAACTTTATACTTCATCTCATTCAATAAACACAATATGTATCTCAAATAGTAAACACTCTTGGTCCCCGTGAGTTTTCAGTTGTGAGGAGCGGGAGGAGGATGTTTTATTTTAGCCAGATACCAGGGTGCTTCATTTTAAAATTCCTGTTTTTAAAGTATACTTTATTGACTATGCTATTACAGTTGTCCTGTTTTTTCTCTCCTTCATTCTCCTCCATCCTGCAATGCCCTCTCACCAGAATTCCCACCCTTAATTCATGTCCATGGGTCATACATATAAGTCTTAAGCTTCTCTATTTTCTATACTGTTTTTAACCGCCCCTCTCTATTTTGTACATTATGCTTCTTATTCCCTGTACCTTTTCTCCATTATACCCCCTCCCTTTCCCCACTGATAACCCTCCATGTGATCTCCATTTCTGTGATTCTGTTCCTGTTTTAGTTGTTTGCTCAGTTCATTTTTTTTGTTTTGTTTTGTGCTTTAGGTTCAGTTGTTGAGAGTTGTGAGTTTGTTGTCATTTTATTGTTCATATTTTTGATCATCTTCTTTTTCTTAGATAAGTCCCTTTAACATTTTATATAATATGGACTTGGTGATGATGAATTCCTTTAACTTGACCTTATCTGGGAAGCACTTTATCTGTCCTTCCATTCTAAAGGATAGCTTTGCTGGATAGAGTAATCTTGGTTGAAGGTCCTTGACTTTCATGGCTTCGAATACTTCTTTTCAGTTCCTTCTTGCCTGCAAGGTTTCTTTTGAGAAATCATCTTATAATCTTATGGAAACACCTTTGTAGGTAACTATCTCCTTTACTCTTGCTGCTTTTTGAAAAGATTTTATTTATTTATATTTAGAGAGAGGGGAAGGGAAGGATAAAGAGAGGGAGAGAAACATTGGCCAGCAACCTAGGCATGCACCCTGACTGGGAATTGAACTCATGACCTTTTGGTTTGCAGGCCCACACTCCATCCACTGAGCTTCACGAGCCAGGGCTCTCTTGCTGCTTTTAAGATTCTCTCCTTATCTTTAAGCTTGGGTAATGTAATTATGATGTACCTTGGTGTGTGCTTCCTTTGGTCCACCTTCTTTGGGACTCTCTGGGCTTCTTGGAGTTCCTGGAAGTCTATTTCCTTTGCCAGATTAGGGAAGTTCTCCTTCATTATGTTTTCAATAAGTTTTCAATTTCTTGCTCTTCCTTTTCTCCTTCTGGCATCCCTATGATTCGGATGTTGGAACATTTAAAGTTGTCCCAGAGGTTCCTAAGCCTCTCCTTATTTTTTTGAATTCTTGTTTCTTCATTCTGTTCTGATTGAATGTTTCTTTCTTCCTTCTGCTCCAAACTATTGAGTCCTGGTTTCCTTCCCAAAACTGTTGGTTCCCTGTAGATTTTTCTTTATTTCACATAATGCAACCTTCATTGCTGCCTGGGTCTTTTATATCCAGTGAGTTCCTGGAATATACTGATAACCATTGTTTTGAACTGTGCATCTGATATGTTGGCTATCTCTTTGTCACTTAGTTGTATTTTTTTCTGGAGATTTGAACTGTTCTTTCATTTGGGCTATATTTGTTTTTGTTTTTTGGTTTGGACACACCTGGTACATAGTGTGGCAGGATTCTTTTCACAGGCATGACAAAACGCGCCCCGGGAGTCACACGTGTGAGCAAGGCTCCGTGTGAAAAATTACCCCCGAGTAGGCCAGCGTGACTCATGTCCGTGGACAAAGGAATTCTGTAAAGGAAAAGTTTGGCTAAACATGCTTTTTAAAGTTTATTACCTTGCTGAGTTCCTTTCCCCGGAGTCAAGGGACTTATGTTAATAGATGCCTGAAATTCTTTCCTACTCAAATGTTTACCTTACTAAATGAACCTCCCGCTTATCTATCCCCTTTCCATATATCTTTACGACCTAGTTTGTAGACCCCTGTTCTGCTCATAGTTCATGAATAACCAATCCAATGCACATGTGTCCTGAAACTTCTAATAAAAAGCCCGGCTGAGCTATGCTCGGGGCCTTTTCCAGACACTGAGAGAAGGGTCAGTGGCACCAGACTTCCTTTTCCAAGCGTGTCTCTGTGTGAGATTCATTCACGTGATCAGTTGCGGTCACCCATGGATTTTGTGGGATGAAATCGCAGCAACATAGTAAGGGGTGGAACCTTAGATGTTCACCAGGGAGGGGCAAGTTGCTGATTGTAAGGCTGTATGTGGGGGAGGGGTCTGAGAGGGAAGAGTGCCTTTTGCTCTGCTCTCAGCCGGTTTTCAGTCACTTCCCTCACTACCCACAAATTGGGCCTTTCCGGTGCTGATTCCCAGGTGGGTGGGTTTGTATATGTTCTAGGACCCTCTGGGTCTCTCCAATGAACTCTCCTGTGAGGCTGGGAGTTTCTTCCTCTGCTAACTCAGCCCCCACAGGTGTTTTCAGTCAGAGATTTTGAGGCTTTATTTCTTTGCACTGGCACTCTGGGCTGTGAGATCTATCTCACTCCCTATTAGCTGCAAGTGAGTGTGCAACTGCCCAGTCTGCAAGCTACCACCTACCTGTTCCGCCAGCCACCACCTTGCCCACCCTGGTCCTCCAGCTGCTGGCTTTTCTCAAGTCCTCTCCACACAGCTGCCCATCTCTGCCCCTTCTACCGACCTGAATGAATGTTTCTTCTTCAACTCCTTGGTTGTTGGACTTTCATACAGTTCAATTTTCTGTCAGTTCTGGTTGTTTTTTTGTTTTTAAATTTGTTGTTGTCCTTCTTTTCATTGTGCAAGGAGGTACAGTGTGCATGTCTACCCCTCCATCTTGGCTGGAAGTCTAAATAAAATCTTTTTAAAAAGTCTAGTATATTCAATATATAAACCAGTAACATAGTTGCTTATTACTATCAAGTATTACACAGTATAGACGTTGTACATGCTGTACTTTTATACAACTTGCAGTGCAGTAGGTTTACTTACACCAGCGTCACCACAAACACACGAGTGACACATTGCACTAGATTTTAGGATGGCTACAGCAGCACTAGGTGCTAGGAATTTTCCATCCCCATTATAAACTTATGAGATCTCTTTCATAGATGCAGTCTGTTGTTGACAGAAACATTGTTATGTTTCTTGTCATCCTCATGTTTCTGAAATGTTTATTGTTATAACCATCATTTTAAGATACACAAAGAAACTCCAGTGAGAAATTATTTAAATTACCTGATTTACACAAATATTAAATGCCAGAGTCAGGAATAAAGTTTTACTGCTGCTATTCACAGATGAAGAAAATAAAAGACAAAGAATGAAAATATATTACTTCAGGGTACAAAATGTTTTCTTGAAACGATATCCCAGAATAAATACACTGACTATATTCTGAGTCATAAGGCAATTAAAAAAATAAGTTTTAAAAGATAATAAAAATACCCTCTGGTCACAATAAAATTAAATAAAAATCTGTCACAAAAGAGAAAAATATCTACATAAATAACAATTTGTGTGTATGAATATATTTGAATATCTATGCATGTATTTCTTAGCTATGGCTAGAGGTCCTAGAAACAAAAATAATCAAGTAACAATAAAAACATTTGTACTCAGACCTTAATTTTTAAATGGCATTCTAATAGGAAACACAGCTCTTTGAAGAAATGCTTTATTCATACCTAACAGAAAAAAATTATGAGAATCTATTCCAGAATCTTAAAAGAAATAGTAAAAAAAAAAAATTAAAAATATGGGGAAAAGACACTGGCACCAATTTCAGAATAGGTCCCAAAAGCCGAACTTTGGAAATTTGAGCAACAATTTAAATAATTATAGAAAGAGCATATATTCCATACAATAAAATAAGTATTTTGAGTGTATTCGCATATAAATAAATAATTGAATAAAACATAAAAATAGAAGGGACAGCTCTTCCTTTCCATAGAATTTCAATTTTAAAATGTTGATTAAATATAGGATATAAAATATACCACAGCAATAACTGTTGTAAGTGATAGCCACTAATAGAGGCAAAAATAAAAATATGATATAAACAGAACATGTATATAGCCACAAGAAATCTTCCTAAAATATACAACAAAGGAGAAAATAAGATGAAATCGTGAGCAACTGAATACATGTTTAGTAAAAGGTAATATATTTACATTAATGAAATTGGTATTGGGGCTCAGAACCCTGCAGACACTAAGGTTTCACTGAAAAGTACATATGCTTCTTAATACCAAGAAAGGAAATAAGGTATAAGAAAATTATTCATTAAGTACCTTCCTGTAACCATCAGTATTTAGCTAGTTATTTAGAAAAGAAAAGAGGGCAAAAGGAACTAAACATTAAGTTTAATAAAATGGGGAGCAGTTACTTGTCTGCTTTACCAGGAAGCTGCAGGTCTTCACACCCCAGAGGATTAGAGCATTGCTTCTCCAAGGGGATAACACTCCTCCATTCCCCTCTCCAGTAACAGATTGTTGGAAGAGCACAGGGGGGAGTATTAGACCATAGAGACCTGTCAGTCTAACTAGGGTGTGGACCAATCAAAGCCCACAGAAGTTTGGGAAGTTGATTGGTCATATTCAGAAAACACTTGGTCTGTCCCAAGTCCAAGCTCATGGTTATAACCGCAGAGGAACAAAGGAGCTCTTTCTCTTGCTAGTGACCTGCACATACGCAGTGCACTTGCCTGTTCTCTTTATGGCCATGTGGCCTTAGCAGCTAGCTATGTGGTGCATGGCTGTACAATCCCACATGCAGGCTCCAAGAGGGAGCCTGGAATTGACTGCAGCTGGAAACACACACTAAGCTGGCTGGATGCTTGACTGGAATGTACTTTGATATAGAGCATAAACTCTTGATAGTGGTCTTAATCAGTCCCTACGGAAGATAAGATTGGTCTTTTTCCATGACAAGATGGATGGAGATGGGATATTGGGAAGTCAGGAGAGGAACCTCATTAATTGTACATCACCAATAAGCCATACCTCAGAGTCACACCCTATTTGCATGTCTCAGGAAACTCTTTTTCTTTAGATACCACAAGAACCCCACTTCTACTGATAACATTACCAGCTTTATGAAATAAAATACTTTACATCTTTATAAATAATAAGTTTTATAGCTTTTAAAAGATTTGTAACCCATTATCAGAGCTTTCTCATAAAGGTCGCTTTACTTTTGAAAAATTAAGGTTAATGAAACAAATAATTCAACAGAAATGGTAACACTTCCATTTAGTGAAGGCTGACTTCAACTTCCCAAGGTAATTTAAAATTATAAGCCTGAAATATTTCTCAATTATTTTTCAAAATTTTAGAACAAAGTTTTTAACATTGCATTAAATTCATTAATAGGGATAAAAAAGTTCAGCATAAAATTAGAAAATGTAAATTTTAAAACCAATAGTAACATTAGCTCAATTACATTGCTCCCAAGAAAACCCAGTTGTCAGATGGCCAAGATCAGTTTCAGCGCTAGTCTGATGTAGCAGCAGTGACCAGTGCGAACAGGTTCGTGCTGAACACTGGAATTTTAAATGCTTTGTTATAATTTTACTGATACCTCTCTGAAATATTTTTAAAAATAACATCCAGTATTTTTTCCTGTTATAGTTATTATTTTCTACAGGTTTAGAAATTTATTTTAAAAGGAAGGAAACAGTTTATCAGTCTGGTTTTAAAACAGCTCTTGCAATATTATTAGTTCATTTTTCCATAATCACATACACTCTTATAAACTAACTCTGAGTACTACACTTCTGAAGGGTCATCAAGGAACGTGTATAAAGAACCCATGCACAAAGACAATGGCGGGGACTGAATGTGGGAGGTGGGGGTGGGTAGGGTGGGAGAGAGTACTGGGAGGAAAATGGGGACCACAGTAATTGAACAACAATAAAAAAGTATAAAATTATATTTGATTTTTAAATGGATTTTAACAAATGGAACATGTCAAGACAAAGTCTTTCCTTGCATTTTAAAAATGAAACCATATATAATGGTTCAAAATGCATTTAAAATATATAAAATACCTCAATAATTTTTAAAATAAGTTAATGTTTTTACATTATATTTATAATGTACTCATTTTATAAATTTCATAAATGCATCTACACATTTATGTATATCTATCTAAATATAAATGTATAGTATCACTTTGTAAGAGAGTTCTCAACCAATTATCGTTCAATACTTAGATCTA
Source organism: Micronycteris hirsuta (assembly GCA_004026765.1). Taxonomy (NCBI): domain Eukaryota; kingdom Metazoa; phylum Chordata; class Mammalia; order Chiroptera; family Phyllostomidae; genus Micronycteris; species Micronycteris hirsuta. Next base: position 12,542 of record PVJI01019900.1, read on the forward strand.
GATAAACCATTTAATATTTTCAAGTCTATTTCTCACCTAAAGAAGTGGATGAATTAAGTTACCCATATTTTGCGATGCAGAATGTGTACTCTTTTGCCTAAACTTTTGAGGGAAAAATAAGGATGCACATTATACATGGGCATAATGAATACATACTATGGGTATAGTAATCACGTGTATAATGCACACAAAAATGTGCTGCACACTATACACAGCAAAACACAGTAAATGTTTAAGGTGTGTTAAGGAGTCAAATATTTGAGTCATAAGATTTCTCCATTTAGTTGTCGGTCAGTCAATTACAGGCAAGTTTACTTAAGTCTGCTACCTGCATAATTTCAAATGACCTTATTTGCCTAATACTTCACTTTTCAAATGAATGGGAGGTATTACAAGTTCATGATACTAACATTTCAGGCCCCCTAACTGCTTTGGTATTGCATAGATACCACTTTGTAGATACCGACTCTGGTGTATTTCCACATTTCCGTTGTTTTTCTTATTCTTTTCTCATCTAAGGTAATGGATAAACTTTAAATAAAGAAAAGTTAAAAACCATTTTATACCTGAGATCTCCTACAATTAGGAACAAAATTAATCAATGTGTTTTTCCATGAGAAGGAAAATTTTCCAAGAAATGTAAACCCTGCACACTGATTTAGATTCTCCTGCCAGAGTGTTGAAGACTTCAGCATTGACAATAGGTAAAAAAAAAGACTTTTCATAGATCATCGAATTTAAAAATTGTGGTTGTTGTAAACAAAAGTTATATAAGCCTATTCAGCAAGCCAAAATGACAGCTTATAATCTAAAATATGCCACTGTTGTATTTGAGTCTAATTTAACATTTTCCTACTAGCAGGATATCATAAAACTGATGATTTTAAGAGTATGGTACATAAATCTAATCTCTTATTTCTTTGCTAAATTTTCTTTTTTTTTCTTATGATTCTCTACACCTAGCAGGAGATCTTGTAACTCTACTGATTCTATAACCCTATAACATGTTTCATAAATTACTCTGTAAAATTGGTTGTACAGTTAGTCTAAACTCTTTGTGTACATACAACTTTCTAGATATTTTATATATTAGTGAAGACTTTCAAAGACTTAAATGTAGGGCTCTAAACTTAGGTTAAAACTGTTCTAAACAAAACTGCATTAATATGTGTAAACCATAATACTTAATTACATTCTGCTATAATGCTTTCTTTAAAAACAATACCAAAAGGAACTTTACATAAACATGTTTCATTTTCATAACTAATTTTGAGTTTGCTACATTATTTTTATCAAAGCAACTTATTGTATTAGTTTTCTAGGTTTGCTATAACAAATACCACACACAGGGTATTTTAAAAAACCAAAAATAGATTTTTCTCACAAAATGGAGGCTGGAATTTCAAGGTAAAATTTTCAACAGGTTTGATTTCTCCACACTTCTCCTCGGCTTGTAGATGGCCCTCTTCTTGCTGTATCCTCACTGTGTGTGCCCTTGCATCCCAGGTGTGCCCTCGAGTCCCTGGTGTGCCCTCGCATCCCTGGTGTGCCCTTGCATCCCAGGTGTCTGTTCCTCTGCCTGTAAGAACAACACTTACATTGTATTAGGATCTGATCCTCATGATCTCACTTAACCTTAATCACTGCTTTGAAGGCCCTACCTCCAAATATGGTCATATGGGGTTAAGGCTTTAACACATGAATTTTGGTGGAAGACACTTCAGTCAACAACATTTATTAAGTGTTTCTCTAAAATATCATGGAGTTTAAAGACTTATAGGAGGGTCTTAAATGATGTACTGAAACATGGACATAGTCAACATAGAGTGACTCCAGATAATTAGGTTTTGTTTTGTTATGCTTTGTAGGAGGAAAAGATCACAGTCAGTTTTACAGCATTGAACTTTCTATCAGGCTTCTTTCAACTTCACAGTATCTCGTCAATCTCAGAAGTTATATAAAGCGGTCATCCCCTGCTATGAAGAGATGAAGGAGACCTTATGCATGGCCACTTGCAGAATTTATGTCCAGTAATGCATATTTTAGATACAACATCTAAGAGATTCATAATTACTGTTTCAATGATATTTCCTTACCAATTTTATAATAAATGATGGATTATTAAATTATTATGTGACATATTTTGTATCATTTATAAACAACCATAAAATACATAACAACTTTTTTTGTCTTTTAGATACATCAGTGGAGGAGTTAGTGCTTCCAGATGATGTAAATAATTTCTAGTATAATAGGCTAAAGTGAATTCATTTCAGTTTTTAAAATAATCATTTGGGTAGTATAAAAATAAATATGATAGAAATTTTCTTAATTATTCACTTCTTAAGTTTTTATCTAGGTTAAAGCAGAATAATTTTTTCTGAAAATATGATCACTGACAAGTGCAGAACTTCTGAGTAATCTTTTCCATATGCTCCCATTAGCAAGACTATAAAATCCATTTGTGCTTTTCACCAAAACCTTTTATCCTGGGTGTACCTCTTGTTATAATCACATAATTTGATTAATATTAAAGCACAGTAAACTCTAAGCTTGAGACAGTTGTTTCTATGGATACTTGGTTTAATATTTTGGAAATGCATTAAAAACTAAATCACTAAAATTGTCTGTTAAATTAATATTGATACAACTTTATAAATTTGAACAAATCATAAAATCTAGGCTTATCTACTTTTATTACTTCATACTGGTTTTCCATTTTTCTCTATAGAAGCTGAAAATAGAAAATGTGAATGGATCTACAAGTAGTCGAATTAGTAACTAAAATTCACTCCACAAAACAGTCAGTCCAACCAAATGTAAAGAAGAAATAATACTAGTTGTTTGTAAATTCTTTCAGAAGAGGAAACATAGCTCCAAATTCTTTCTTTGAGGCCAGTATTACATTGATATTAATAACTACTTTAAAATATGATGAATGATAATGCTTGTCACTAATGACTACATGCAAAGTATTATTAATGTGAACAGTGGATAGCATGGATAATTACAGTTAATGGAACTAGATTACAAATAATCTAGGTTAGAATGACAGAATATGGTGTTTTATAATACTATGTTTCAACAAATAATTTCCAAGGTTGCTATAACTAGCCAACTCTGTTCCCTATCTATGTATCTCAATTAAATGACTATTCCATAATAATGCTGTCAAATTCATCTTAAAGCAAGACATTTAAACCTATAAACTCTTTAATTATGAAATAGTAATGATGTCTACATTTTAAGAAGCCTCCAATGATCTTTACAAAATATGCCTCAGCATTATGAAACAAGAGGTTACAGACCATATGAGTGCTAATTTGCTTATTTCAAGTATTTTCACTTTTATGAACCTAAACTGAGTTCACGGAGTTATACTGTAGATAATTAGTAATCATTACTAAACTAATTTTGATAGTATTTGGTAAGTGTTTTTATTTAATGTTTGTTTAATTTAGAGAAAGTAGAACTAAATTCTAGATTAAGGGGCAATTATTAAATATATTGTTAATGAAGATGCACAATCAGCACATTAAGTATTGTCTGTTTCCTTTTATGAGTTATATATGTTACATGATTTATTTATTCATTTTTACTTTTAATTTTGGTTAATAAGATCATATAGGTTTGAATTTTACAATTCTATGATACATCATCTGTCTTTTGCGTTGTGTGCCCACCACTCAAAGTCAAGACTTCTTCCACCACCATGTATTCGAACCCCTGTGCCCTTTATGACTCCCAATACCCCTGAAAAAGCAGGAAATACAAAAAACAAAACCACAAAAATTCAGACAGCAGTATAGTGGTTACCAGGATTCTATATTTTGGTGTTTTACAGTAACATTTGCTTTCTCACTCTGATGTCTTCCAAAATAGAATTAAGCATATTTTGCAGACACCTCATTGTTACAAGCTATGTTATAATACTTGCTGAACTATTTGTGTTTTATTGTCCCAACCATTGTGTTTAGGTCTAAGTTCCATACAGTTCAAACATAGGTAATTGTTGGTATTAATGATAGGCAAAAATGTTAGGATAGTTCTATGGAAGAGACATGCTTTAAATGTTAGTTTTTTTTAAATACAAATTGCATTGGCAAATTCATTTCAAATTTTAATAGATGACAGTTGCTTGCAAAATACACTGGTCAAAGTAGGTCTTCTAGTGTAGTTACAAAAATAATGGAAAGATACATTACAGTTTGTCAAATACTTAACCACTACTTAAGTAAAGACGGCAATGTCTCTTGGCTCTAAGTCATATATTTTACAGTAGTCATACAGTAGTCAAATGTATTACAAGCAGAGATTTTTATTGTATGCTTCATTAGCCTATTTTCAAGTGAATAATAATAAATATTGCCTATTGTCAGTTATAAAATGAAAAGAAGTAACTATTTCATTAAAAAAATCAATGTAGTTTAAAAATAAATTTGCTTCTATGCATTGAATGATAAGGAAAATGTTCAAGTGTATTTTTATAATGCAAATAAATGTATTTCATCTTTATACTAAGATTCAGATATTTGAATTACTACACACACAAATTATGTTCATGAAATAAATCTTTTGAATTACATTGAGAACCCACTATACCAAGTAAATATACATACGTGTGTATGTTTCATCAGAACAAAATCACTTTCACATATAAAAGATACTTGAACTGGAAAGCATCTGCCAACAATGCTTTCAAAGTTAAATAGCTTCCCATAATTAACTGGTTTTTAACAAGTCAGTTTTTAGTGAGCCTCAGAGTCTTGTGCACCGGCAGCAATCTACAGAGTGGGATGTGGGTGGATGGGTCCATCTTTAATTCTCTTGGTGCTGTTGGTTACAACGTAATTCTGACAAAAATTGTGCCTGCACCAATGACAGGCTTGTTACACGCCACCAGGAGCAGCATCTTTGTGACCTCTGAGGACTGGATCCTGTCACTGGGTCCTGAGAGGCAAACACAAGACCTGCAGAAACAGCCATCCATTTCTCATGTTCCAAACAAGATTTCAGCCTGGAGATGACAGTTTTGAAAAAATAATATCCTATAATTTAAAAAAAAATCCTGAATGTTATTTGAAAATAGGTCAATCAACACAAAATTAAAAGTGTGTAACAGTAAACCAATCTCTTGCTTAGATAATTAAAGTAACACCTTCAGGTAAACTACAATTTTCCACTCAAAATTAGATAAAATCAGTTATTAAAAATTGAATTTATCCTGTAATTACATCTCATAATCACAGGTACATACTGTACAACTTTATTTGTACAGCGTAAGTGCATTTCATCCTGTGGCCTACCCGCTTTCAAAACAGACTATCTTAAAGCAATTCTGTAGCCATACTCTGTATCCAAAAAAAGCACATAATTACAATGGGAAAAAAAACTTTGTACTTATTTGGGTTTTAACAACTCATTAAGTTGAAAAGGCAGCTTACCCTAAGAAATGCAGTCATCTCTGGGAGAATAGGGAAGTTTTTATAAAAAAATAATGTACTTTCAGTGAGGCAACTAATTACTGACACTACAACTGGACACTTGCATTTCCAACAGCTAATTTCATAGCCTCTCTGTGGGATAAAATTCAGTTTTAAGATTTACAATGTAATTGAAATTTGCCAAAGGAAAAAAAAAAGAGTTAGAGTTACACACAGTTCTAAGGGACTTAGAGACCCCTGGGTGGAATCTCCACTTTTAACCAAATAGGAAAATCAATATCAAGAAAGGTAAAAATGTTTCCCAAGATCATACAATTAATTGCTTACAAAATAAAGGGTAACCCCAAATTATTGACTCTCAATGTTTTTGTTCTAGCAGAAAGAACACTTTCAAGAGTAAACATGAATAATGAATTATTGGACTTTCAAAGTAAACATTCTGCTCTGGCTGGTGTTGCTCAGTGGATTGAGCACCCACCCGCGAACCACAGGGTCACTGGTTCAATTCCCAGTCAGGGCACACCACCTGAGTTGTGGGCCAGGTCCCCAGGAGGGGGCACGTGAGAGGCAACCACATATTGATGCTTCTCTCTCTCTCTTTCTCCCTCCCTTCCCTACTGTATAAAAATAAATAAATAAAATCTTTTTAAAAAAGTAAACATTCTAGCTTCTGTTTTGTAAAATGCCAATAGAAGAAGAACAGAAAGAGTGAGACCTGTTAGTAATAGTGACAATGACGGCAGTTCAGACTCGGGTGTTGGCAGTAATGAAAATGGTTAGAATTTCCAATATATTTGAAAGCTGAACTTGGATTGGCTGGATTAGATGTGGCATTGTTGACTCATAAAAGCCGAGTCAGTAATGACGTCAAGATATGTCGCTTGGTCCTAACCTTAGAGGAAAAGATTTCAGTTTTCTACCCTTGAGTATGATATTAGTTGAGGGTTTGTCATATACAGTTCTTATTATATTCAGATAATTTTCTTCCATACCCATGTTATTGAGTGTTTTAGTAATAAATGCACGTTGTATCTTATCAAATGCTCTTTCTGTATCAATTGATAATATCATATGATATCTACCTTTTATTTTTTTTATATTGATTGATTTGCATATGTTGAACCATTCTTGTGGCCCTGGAATGAATCTCACTTGATTATGATGTATTGTTTTTTAAAAAATTATTGTTGTATTTGATTTTCTAATAATTTGTTTAGGATTTTTGCATCTGTATTCATCAGCAATACTGGTCTGTATTTTTGTGAGTGTGTTATACCTGCTGGGTTTTGGTATCAGGGTTATAATGGCCTCACAAAATGCATTAGTAAGTACTTCAATTCTTCAATTTTTTGCAACAGTTTGAGAAGGACAGGTAACAAATATTTGAATGTTCAATAGGATTCACTAGTGAAATCATCTGGACTTTTCATTTTAGGGAGGTTTTTGATAGTTGTTTCAATTTCCTCACTGTTCATTTTTTCTACTTAGATTTTCCAATTCTTCATAATTCAGTCTAGAAAGGTTATATATTTCTAGGAATTTATCTATTTCTCTTAGGTTATTTAATTTGGTGGCACATTGTCTTTCATAGTATGCTAGTATGATCCTTTACATTTCTGCAATGTCTGTGGTAACTTCCTTTTTCATTTCTGATTTTATTTACATGTGTCATTTCTTTTTTCTCCTTAGTGAGTCTAGCCAGGGGTTTCTACAGAGCATGTATCATAGAAATGTATTCTTCAAACCTATATAATATAATCTTATTAATGTTACCTCAATAAATTTAATTAAAAATAATAATGTAATCATTAAAAAGAGATATGTAGTTTGAGCAACTGGAAAGACAGAACTGTCATCTTAAAATGAGAGGAAGACCACAGGAATGTAAACTTGGGGGAGCAAGATTAAGATTTCAGTTTGGTTCATTTATTAGCCCTCTAAATTAAAGTGTTGTGTAAACACTTCAATTATCCAAATTGGATAAATGAATTCAGGTATAGAAAGTAAGTGTGGGAAGGAAATGTATATCTAGATGTTTGGGGCATATAGGTAGATGTTAGTTCAGTCCAAGGACTGGATAATGTCTCCAGAGAATAAAAATAGGGTAGAGAAAAGATAAAAGCATTAAACCTTGGAAATTTTGCTATTTAAAGGAATGGGAGAAGCATAGTAGTCTGCATAAGCAATTGAAAAGGAATTTCTAATGACTAGAAGGAAAACAAAAAGAAGGAGGTATCCTGGGAATTAAGTGAAGCAAATCTTTCAAAGATGAGAAAATCAACAGTGAGACAAATGCTACTGATCAGTCAAGATTAATGACACTAAAAATAATTTTGAGATAAGCCCTATGGAAGTTTATGATCTTAGGAAGGGTAATTACAGTGGTGTTACAGGAAGAAAAGCTAGAATAAAGTGTTTGTGCGACAACGTATTCATCAATGTATTCCATCAAAAATAAGATATCATCTGTATACTGGAAAGGGATGCACCAGAGCACTAAAGTACAGTAGTTATAGACTTAGAAACCAGTCTTAGGACACTTTAATTATTTAACATTAGATCCTCCCGCTAAACATATATTAAATGAGATGTCTTTGCAACCTTAATTAACTATCTAAATACTCACTAGAATGTCTTGTTCATTATTAATGGACCCCACTTGGAAGTCAAATATGTAGTCCAATAACCTGGTGGTGAATGCAAAAAAAAAAAAAAAAAATCTTACCATTATGGTTAATTTGAATCTTTAAAGATATGAGAAAAATTTTAATCATCCCTCCCTCCATGAAATGTATGCAATTATTTTGTTTCCCTCAGCTTGATTTAAAAGTCTATATTTATTTTTTCATATATACATATACTAATTTTTTCATATCTGTTAAAAAGCCTTTCATCACCTCTAAAACTGTAAGACTACTACCAAAATAACAGAAGAGTTGATGAATTTTACCCCACTGAATAAATCCATTAGGGTTAAGAACATGCAAATTCTCATCTTCAGTTTTTACATTTCCTTAATCATTCTATGCCAATGTGTCCTATAAAAAGTTGATATTATGTTATTTGAAAGTCATTGTGTATCAAAATAAGCCTGAGGCATTTAAAAAATATAGTCTTTCACACCAAACTGCATTAATTTGGAATCAATCTCAAATGCTACTTTCTGTATATTTGTATTTTTAATCAAGAATTCTGTTTGATTTTGTCCCTTACTGTCTGGCTTATTTCACTTAACATAATGCTCTCCAGATCCATCCATGCTGTCACAAAGGGTAGGAATTCCTTCTTTCTCTCTGCTGTGTAGAATTTCATTGTGTAAATGTACCATAGTTTCTTGATCCACTCATTTGCTGGTGGGCACTTAGGTTGCTTCCAGCACTTGGCTATTGCAAATTGTGTAGCTATGAACATTGGGGTGCAAAAGTTCTTTTGGATTTGTGTTTCAAAGTTCTTAGGATATAGTCCCAGCAGTGGAATTGCTGGGTCAAAAGGCAGTTCTCTTTTTAGTTTTCTGATGAAATTCCATATTGTTTTCCACAGTGGCTACACATCAACCCACATAACTAATAAAAAAAATTGTGAATATATATATTTTTAAATCTGTGTTCTGGTTTCTCCTAAGGTTTGGGTTTCTTTGCATTTCAAATTATAGTATCTTTAGAAAGATTAAAAATGTGTTATGAGCTTGAGTTCTTATCTATAAGTTGGATTATTGCTGAATATAAAGCATGCTTTTTCGAATAACAATTACACAATCTTGAGAGATGCAATCACTTAGATGTCATTGCATTTTATCTTCTCTCAAAGTACAGGATTTTATCTCTCCATAATTGTAGTTTGGATAAGCAAATTTGATAGGCTCACAGAGAACTTAGAGTATAAACAGAGAGAAAACACATGTCCACTAATAAATATAATTAAGTAAAAACTGCATTCATAATAGGGAAAGAAAACCACTGCAGGATATTTAAGATAAAAAGGAATTATTTCAAGAATGATGGACTCAGGAAAAGTAAAGGAGATCACTTTTTTTAGTATTTTACTTTATTTTTTATTATTAAAAAATTTAATCATATTATTTAAGTGTAGTTGGTCCACAATTTTATATTGGTTATATTAGTTTCAAGTGTAAAATATAGTGATTCAGCAAATTACATTTAAGCTGCACTTAAAAAAGATAAAGAATGGGGAAGATGTAGGAAAAGTGAGGTGAAATATATCAGAACAAATCATGAGCAAAGTCATAGAGTTAGAACTATCTAGAGTGACAGAAGACTTGCTTCTCAGGTTTATGGATATCCATGTTTGTAGATCTTGTTTTGTATATTTATTTTTTAAAAGTTTTCCTGTCACAATGCGTGTTGCCATCATCTTGGCCCATTCATACATCCCATTCCATATATTTGAAATTATAAATAGAAGTTCATACATCTTTTCATGAAAATTTAAATTTATTACAACAGTTATAAACATATGTGTAATTTAAGAAAAAAAGCACATGTATTCTCAGTATACTTTTCTTCTAAACCATGCCCCCACACAAATGTCATAGAAGGTAGTCCCAGCTCCTAAACCAGAAACAAGAGTGACACATCTCTACCAATGAGCCATAAAGGGAAGTGTGCAAGACACTTCTGGGAATGATCGTGTCTCTACGGAGGCATGTGATGGGAAGTAATAACATAAGTATGTATGTATATATCCTTATATATCCTATAGGTACAGTATTTATATAGTATATAAGTATATATGCATATATATTTACATTCTAATGGCACACCAACCTACACTATTTTAGCCTATATAGTACTTACTAAAGGCTAAAGGCTAGTACTAGCCTATAGTAAGTACTATATAGGCTAAAATAACGTAGGTTGGTGTGCTGTTAGATTCTGTCCCAGCTCACTGATGTCACCAAGTTATTAAACCAACAAACTCTTTGCTCCAGACTTATTAGGTGATCAAAATACATGCCAGGTATAGGGCATTATTGAGTTTTCTTCTCCATACAGTTGCAATTATGCATAATATGTGCATTGCACATTCACATTTTTTATTATTTCCTGTTACAACTAAGTTAAAACTAAGGCAAGGATAATTTTTTAAATAAGATAATTTCTTTCAGTGGTAGTGGAGTCAACAATAAATGGTAATTGAGGTGACATTGGCTGCAAGAGATGAAGTTAAGGATAACCGAAGGCTTTTGGTTTGAGCAACCAGGTGGAGAAAAGGGCTATTCATTAATTTAGAAAACACAGATTCTGTTGATGGTAGAATCTTGTAGAGTAGAAGGTAAACTTAAAGCAAAAGCAACAGTGTAAAAAGTAGAATATTCTATGTCCTAACCACTATTTGACTAAATGATGAGAATTTGTTTGGGTTTGATCAGTGTTCATGTGTCTTTTATTGGAAATAGCGCCAAACTGATTTTTTTATTGTTTTGTTGATTTCTTTTGTAACATGTTATAGTTTGTAATATGTCATAACAACATCCATTATGTAAATATAAGTTAGAGTTAATATTTTATTTTTAAAAACAAATTACAAAGTATTCATTAAGTCAATACACTATAGTTTCATACAAATATATATGCATGTATGTGTATAAAACCAGAGACTAGACAATTATTTCCACTGTAAATAATTTTATGTCAAACTCTACAATAAATACCCATGAAAAAACAAATAACATCTTTAGTATATAATTCAGTGGAGCCTGCATTCTTCTTTTAGGAAAGTATGTTTTCACAAAACATTTACTATTTGTCATTCTTACTAAAAGAGAAATGCTATTTACTCAAAAATATTTTTTGAGATATTTTTTAAATATATTTTATTGATTATGCTATTACAGTTGTCCCATTCCACCCCCTTTCTTCCCCTCCACCCCCATACCCCCCCCACTCCCCACCCTTTAGTTTTTGTCCATAGGTCATACACATAAGTTCTTTGGCTTCTACATTTCCTATACTATTCTTAACCTCCCCCTGTCTGTTTTTTACCTACCATTTATGCTACTTATTCTCTGTATGTTTTCCCCCTCTCTCCCTCTACCACTCCTCTGTTGATAACCCTCCCTGTCTTAGATAAATCCATTTAACATTTCATATAATAAAGCCTGGGTGATGATGAACTCCTGAACTTGATCTTATCTGAGAAGCACTTTATCTGCCCTTCTATTCTAAATGATAGCTTTGCTGGATAGAGTATTCTTGGATGTAGGTCCCTGCCTTTCATGACTTGGAATACTTCTCTCTAGCCCCTTCTTGCCTGAAAGTTCTCTTTTGAGAAATCAGCTGACAGTCTTGTGGGAATTCCTTTGTAGGTAACTGTGTCTTTTTCTCCTGCTGCTTCTAAGATTTTCTCATTATTTTTAATCTTGGGTAATGTAATTATGATGCATCTTGGTGTGTTCCTCTCTGGGTCCAACTTCTTTGGGACTCTATGTGCTTCCTGGACTTCCTAAAAGTCTATTTCCTTCACCAGCTTGGGGAAGTTCTCCTTCATTATTTGTTCAAATAAGTTTTCAATCCCTTGGTCTTCCTCTTCTCCTTCTGGCACCCCTATGATTCGGATGTTGGGATGTTTAAAGATGTCCTGGAGGTTCCTAAGCCTCTTCTCAGTTTTTTGAGTTCCTGTTTCTTCATTCTTTTCGGGTTGGATGTTTTTTTCTTTCTGCTGGTCCACTCCGTTAATTTGAGTCCCAGTTTCCTTCTCATCCCTATTGGTTCCCTGCAGATTTCCCTTCATTTCCTTTATATTATCCTTCATTGGTTCAAGTAATTGCAACAATCTTTCTTTGAATCCCGTGAGCGTCCTGATTACCAGTGCTTTGAACTGTGCATCTGATAGGTCACTTAGTTGTATTTTTTTCTGGAGCTTTGATGTGTTATTTCATTTGGGCCATTTTTTTTTTTTTCTCAGTGCGCCTGTTACTTTAAGGGGCAGATCATTAGATTCCACATATGAGTGAAATCATATAGTATTTGTCTTTCTCTGGCTGGCTTATTTCACTTAGCATAATGTTCTCTAGGTCCACCAACAAACAAGTAACAAGCAAAACAGAGACAAACTCATAGATGAAGAACAGATGACAGTTAGTGGGGCAAGAAGGTTGGGAAGGTCAGTAGGTGGAGGGATTGAGTAAAAAGGAAAAATAACTTATGGACATGGACAACTGTGGGATTGTTGGGGAGGTATAAGGGAACTAAATGGTAATGGAAAAATATAATACAGATTATATATTTAAAATATTTTTTAAAACAAAGTCAGAAAAGATTGACACAAACGGGTTTCTCCGTTCACATGTATTATCTCATTAGCAATTAGAGAAGTTCAACCTAGTATACAATTAATCTTTATAAATCCATTGGGTCTTTAAACATTCTGAAAAAATGAATGTTGCCAAAGTTAAATATAAAATGTCTTTATTTTATGTTATGATTTAAAGTGCATATATTTTTCATTAAATTTTATCTTAATTTTTTTAGAATAGCCAAGTATATTTTTCTAGACATATCCAACATCAATATAACATCAAATAACAGACAAATGTGCTTAAAAGTGAATTTATCTTCAAAAAGTTATTATATTAAGAAAACATATTTAATGTAACTTCAATGAGCACTTATAAGGTAATTTATACCATGCTGTGGTAGTAAAGTGTGATGGAATTTGAAGTCTTTCATACCTTGGCGGAAATATCAGCCGTGTCACTTAGCTGTTCAACTTAGATAGTTACTTGAGTCTTTTGTTCTCAGTTTCCTTGTTTATAATATAGTTTCATTAGTAATATCACATAAAGTGTTAACAAATATTAAGCACAAAGTGTAATAGTGTGTACACTGAGAGTGGTCAACCCTGAATCCAGATTGCTTGGTTTCAACTCATGAACTGTGTTTACTTAGACAAGTTATTACATCTCTGAGTGTAATCTTCACATGTGAGCAATGGAGGTGGTAATAATACCTATTTTATATTGTATTGTTTATTGTTGTATAGTTCTATACAATTTGATGTCATGATTTATTTTAATTAATATAATTGGGTAAATTAAATTGTATAAATTAAATTGTCTTTAAAGACACTGATTAAATTAGTATGCGGTAAGAACCAGGCATTGCTATTTTTAAAATAATTCCCAAACTGATGATCACATGCATGCAGATTAAGAACATCTGGGACCTGAGATAAATTGTCTCCATTTGAATTAGGGTCTTTGGAGACCAGACACTGATATTTTAAAAAATTCTGCAGATAATTCTAATGAGTAGTCAAGAAAAAAATTACTGAATTACATCATTACCTAGAAATAGCAAACTAACAATCAAAATGGAAAAACATGGTACAAACTTTAAAAAATATAGCAAGGCATATTTGCATACTCTTTGCATTTTTCAAAAATCTATAATTATCTTTTTATTTTTATTCATTTCTTATTGTTATTCTATTACAGTTGTCCTCATTTTTCTCCCTTTGCCAGCCTCCACCCATCCCACCCCTGGCTCCCATAGTCAGTTTCCACACTGTTGTCCCTGCCTGTGAGTCGTTCATACATGCTCTTTGTCTAGTCCTTTCCCCTTCTTTCCACCATTATCCCCCTCCCACCTACAGTTCACTTTCAATCTGTTCCATGTCTCCATGCCTATGGTTTCATTTTGTTTGTTAGTTTATTTTTTTCATTAGATTCCTCTTATAGGTGAGATCATATGGTGTTTGTCTTTCACCGACTAGCTTATTTCACTTGGCGTAATATTCTCCAGTTCCATCCATGCTGTTGCAAAAGGTAGGAGTTCCTTCTTTCTTCTGCTGTATAATATTCCATTGTGTAAATATACCCACAGTTTTATGACCCACTCATTTACTGATAGGCGCTTAGTGTGTTTGCAGCACTTGGCTATTATAAACAGTGCCACTATGAACATAGGAATGCATACATTCTTTTGAACTGGTAACTTGGACTTCTTAGGATATAATCCCAGCAGCAGAATCACTGGATTGAAAGACAGTTCCATCTTTACTTTTTTGAGGAAATTGCATACTGTTTTCCACAATAGCTATACCAGTCTGCATTCCCACCAACAATGTATTAGGTTCCTTATTCTCCACATCCTTGCCAGCACTTATTGTTTGTTGATTTATTAATGATGGCCACTCTGACTGGTGTGAAGTGGTATCTCACTGTGGTTTTAATTTGCATCTCTCTGATGGCTAGTGAAGTTGAGCATCTTTTCTTATGTCTATGGGGCCATCTGTATGTCCTCCTTGGAGATGTGTTTATTCAGATCCTTTGCCTACTTTTTAATTGGGTTGTTTGTCTTCCTGGTGTAGAGTCATATTAATTCTTTATATATTTTGAAGATCAAACCATTATCCAATGTATCATTGGTAAATAAGTTCTCTCATATAGTCAGTTCCCTCTCCATTCTGATGATGGTTTCTTTAGCCATGCAGAAGCTTTTTACTTTGATATAGTCCCATTTGTTTATTTTTTCCTTAATTTCCCTTGCCTTATGAGATACATTGGCAAAAATATTGCTCTGTGGGATATCTGAAATTTTCCTGTCTATGTTTTCCTCCGGGACTTTTATGGTGTCACACCTTATGTTTAAATCTTTTATACATTTTGAGTTGATTCTGGTATGATGTAAGTTGGTGGTATAGTTTCATTTTTTGCATGTACAAATCCAGTTCTCCCAATATTATTTATTGAAGAGGCTATCTTTACTCCATTGTATGCTCCTGCCCCCTTTGTTGAATATTAATTGGCTGTAGAAACTGGGTTTATGTCTTGGTTCTCTGTTCTGTTCCATTGATCTATGTGTCTGTTCTTATGCCAGTACAAGACTTTTGATTGCGGTGGCCTTGTAGTACAGTTTGATATTGAGTATTGTGTTCCCTCCTATTTTGTTGATCTTTCTTAAGATTGCTGAGGCTATTTGGGGTCATTTTTAGCTCCATATAAGTTTTTGAAATATTTGTTCAAGATATGTAAAATATATCATTGGTATTTTAATAGGAATTTCATTGAATCTATAGGTTGCTTTGGGTAGCATGGACCTTTTAATGATGTTAATTCTTCCAATCCATGAACACGGTATATGCTTCCATATATTTGTATATTCTTTAATTTCTTTCTTCAGTGTTCTATAGTTTTGAGTACAAGTATACTTGAGTACAAGTATTTTACCTCCTGGGTTAAATTTATTCCTAGGTACTTTACTTTTTCTTGTTGCTATAGTAAATGGGGTTTCTTTCCTAGTTTCTTTTTCTGATATTTCATTGTTGTCATATAAAAATGCCATCATTTTCTGATTATTGACCTGCTCTATTACCCGCTCTATTACCAAATTCACTTATTACACACTCTATTTGTACCTGCTCTATTACCAAATTCACTTATTAGGTCAAGTAGTATTTTGGTGGAGACTATAGAGTTTTGTATGTACACTATCATGTCTGTTAATAATGACAGTTTTACTTCCTCTTTTCCAATTTGTATGCCTCTTATTTCTTGTTTGTCTGCTGTGGCTAGAACTTCCAATACTATGTTGATTAAGAGTGGTGAGAGTGGACACATTTGTCTTATTCCGGATCTGAAGGGGAAGGCTTTTAGTTTTTGCCAGTTGAGGATAATGTTGGCTGTATGTTTCTCGTATATGGCTTTTATTATGTTGAGGTATGCTCCCTCTGCTCCCACTTTGCTGAGTGTTTTTAGTATAAATGTGTGCTGGATTTTATCAAGAACTTTTTTCAACAACTACTGATATCATCATGTGATTTAAACATATATACACCCAAAATGGGAGAACCTAAATATATACAGAAAATCCTAGAAGACTTTAAGAAAGGTATTGACAATACAGTTGTTGTAGGTGGTTTTAATATCCCACTGTCAACAATTGGTAGATACTCCAAACAAAGAATCAGCAAGGATATTGTGGCATTAAACAACATTCCAAGTCAAATGGATTTAATTTATATGTATTATAAACTTTCACTCCAAATAAGCACAATATACATTATTTTCAAATGCATATGGAACATTTTCAAAAACAAAACACATGGTAGGACACAAACCAAACCTCAAAAAATTCAAGGAAGTTGAAATCATATCAAGCCCATGATCAGATCATAATGAATCAAAACTAGGAACTAACCTCAACAGAAAAAAAAAAAAGTTCAAATACGCCCAGATTGAATACATGTTGTTAAATAATGAATGGCTCAACAATGAGATCAAGGAAGAAATTAAAAAGCATCTACAAACAAATGAAAATGAACACACAACTACCCAAATCCTATGGGACGCAGGTAAGGCAGCCCAGAGAGGGAAGTTCATAGCGACACAGGCCTACCTAAAGAAGATAGAAAAATATCAAATAAACAACTTAACCCTACATCTAAAAGAAGTGGAGGAACAACGACAAATAATGCCCAGGGTGAGTAGAAGGAAGGAAATAATCAAGATCAGAGAAGAATTAAATGACATTGAGACTAAAAGAACAATTCAAAGGATTAATAAGTTCAGGAGCTGGTTCTTTGAAAAGATAAACAAAATTGACAAAACTTTAACCAGATTTATCAATAAAAAAAGGGAAGGACCCAAATAAACACAATCAGAAATGAAAGAGAGCCCTGGCTGGTGTAGCTCAGTAGACTGAGCACAGGCCTGTAAACCAAAGGGCTGCCAGTTCAATTCTCAGTCTGGGCACATGCCTGGGTTGTGGGCCAGGTCCCCAGGACAGGGAAACAAGAGGCAACCACACATCAATGTTTCCCTCCTTCTCTCTCTCCTTCCCTTCCCCTCTCTCTAAAAATAAATAAATAAAATCTTAAAAAATAAAATAAATAAATGAAAGAGAAGTTACAACCAATACCAAAGAAATACA
>PVJI01019901.1:0-30069 GCA_004026765.1 Micronycteris hirsuta
CATACTGTTTTCCACAGTGGCTGTACCAGTCTGCATTCCCACCAACAGTGCAGTAGGGTTCCCTTTTCTCCACATCCCCTCCAATAGTTATCTGTTGCTTTGTTGATGGTGGCCATTCTGACTGGTGTGAGGTGGTATCTCATTGTGGTTTTAATTTGCATCTCTCTGATGGCTAATGATGTTGAGCATCTTTTCATATGATATGTCCCCTAGAGCTAGGGACATAAAGGAAAGAATAAACAAATGGGATCTTATCAAAATAAAGAGCTTCTGTGGGGCTAAAGAAAATAGTATTAAAATAAAAAGAGAACCAATCGTATGGGAAAACATATTTGCCAATAATACCTCAGACAAGGGTCTGATCTCCAAAATATACAAAGAACTCATACGACTCCACTCCAGGAAGACAAAAAACCCAATTAAAAAATGGGCAATAGACATGAACAGACACTTCTCGAAAAAAGACATAAAGTTAAGGTTTTTTTTAAATGAAGTGTCCAGCAGAAGTAACACCTGCTTGAGTGTGGTTGGTAGCATACCCAAGTGTCTAGCATGTGATGGACAGTATTTTAAACATGTCACCCAAAATATCACATGGTATGATGTTGTCATGTTACAGAATTACATACTTATGATTTTGTAATAAACAGTTTTTTAATAAAAAGAGAAATTATTTGTGCCAGACCCTGTGTTTTATTTATTTATAGAGAGAGGGAAAGGGTGAGAAAGAGAAGGAAAGAAACATTGATGCTCAAGATAAACATAGATTGGTTGCCCCTTGCACGCCCCCAGCTGGGGACATGACCCATAACTCAGGCATTTGCCCTGACTGGGAATTAAACCGGTAACCCTGGCCAGCACTCAATCCACTGGGCCACACCAGCCGGGACCAAGTATAAGTTTTACATAGAGTTCACTGAAGCAAGTAAATGAAAAAATATGGATAACAGAAAATGTAAATTGATCAGTTTCTAGAATAGAACATAATCAGGGACCAATCACAATGCTTGTATTGTTCATGCTGAAAAATGTTGCATTCATTATTTTTGCTCATCAAAAATCAGTGTTGTTCTTTCACATTGTTGGATTTACAACAGTAAATTGGGTTCAATATAGAGGGGGAAAAACTCAAAATTATATTGTTTATCTAAATCTCTGGAGTCTAGAAACCAGATTAAAAAGTGTGTCTTGCTGATGAGAGTGAGAATCCGGGAGTCTCAAGAGAACAGTGAGTCTGAGGTCGCACTGTTGCACCTAAACCTGCCAGCAAGCCAGGACAATGAGAGAGTCCAATATTGAGATCACAGTTCCCAAGACAGAAAGAGCCCTCTGCATGCTTAAAGAGCTGAGTGGCCTTGCAACATTTCCTTCTTTTTCTCAGATGACTAACAGGCAAGATGAGGTGAGTTTGACAAAATCACCGTTACCGTTGTTTTAATAAATGACAAATGTTGCTTATCTAGTTTTTATACAGAAATCCAATATTAAAACCACAGTTATTTAAAAAAATTATCACTAGAATAATTTAAACAGTTAACAGTGCTGAAACTATCTCCTTTAGTTTCTTCTAAATTTACAAATTGTTACCATGGAGGCTGGTCTGTCTCTGACTTTCCTGATCTGTGGCAGGGAGATGAATTCAGATGTGAGCTCATGAAAACAATGTGGGAACAGGGAGCCCAGTTCTGATTTAAGTTAGGGTGATTCACCCTCTGATCATTCTACCCTCTTCATGTGTAAAACTTTATATACTGCCTTCCACACACACTTTTCTTAGAGGTAGGAGTTATGTCTTTTTCAGGAGAATAAAAAGCAATGGACCCATAATGGCATTCTCATGGCCTTGCTGTTTATAAGGATTCAGACACCAGCTAATACCTGTGTGGCCATTAGGAAGAGGGGACGTCCTTTGACACCAGGCCTTCTCTCCAGTTTCCAGCATATGGGAGAAGTCTACGGTGATAAACCTCCTGTAGCAGGCTACACGATCATCTTCCTATATCATAAATGTCTTTTTAGCGAGTTTCTGCGAATCACTTCTACTTTTTTTAAGCAAAAATGTGCTTTTATTTTTTTTAAATATATTTTATTGATTATGCTATTACAGTTGTCCCATTTTTCCGCCTTTCTTCCCCTCCGCCCCCGTACCGCCCCCCATTCCCCGCCCTTGAGTTTTTGTCCATAGGTCCTACACATAAGTTCTTTGGCTTCTACATTTCCTATGCTATTCTTAACCTCCCCCTGTTTTCTACCTACCATTTATGCTACTTATTCTCTGCCCCTTTCCCCCCTCTCTCCCCCTACCACTCCCCTGTTGATATCCCCCCCTATCTTATATAAATCCCTTTAACATTTCATACAATAAAGGCTGGGTGATGATGAACTCCTGGAACTTGACCTTATCTGAGAAGCACTTTATCTGCCCTTCCATTCTAAATGAGAGTTTAGCTGGATAGAGTATTCTTGGATGTACGTCCTTGCTTTTCATGACTTGGAATACTTCTCTCCAGCCCTTTCTTGCCTGCAAGGTCTTTCTTGAGAAATCAGCTGATAGTCTTATGGGAATTCCTTTTTTAGGTAACTGTCTCCTTTTCTCTTGCTGCTTCTAGGACCCTCTCCTTATTTTCAATCTTGGATAATGTAATTATGATGTGTCTCGGTGTGTTCCTCTTTGGTTCCAACTTCTTTGGGACTCTGAGCTTCCTGTGCTTCCTGAAAGTCTATTTCCTTCACCAGTTTGGGGAAGTTCTCCTTCATTATTTGCTTAAATAAGTTTTCAGTCCCTTGGTCTTCCTCTTCTCCTTCTGGCACCAGTATGACTCAGATGTTGGGACATTTACAGATGTCCTGGAGGTTCCTAAGCCTCTCCTCAGCTTTTTGAATTCTTGTTTCTTCATTCTTTTCCAGTTGCATGCTTTTTTTTTTTTTCTTTCTGCTGGTCTACTCCATTGATTTGAGTCCCAGTTTCCTTCTCATCCCTATTGGTTCCCTGCAGATTTCCCCTCATTTCCTTTGTATTATCCTTCACTTTTTCAAGAAATTGCAACCATTTTTCTTCCAATCCTGTGAGCATCCTGATTACCAGTGTTTTGAACTATGCATCTGACAGGTTGGCTATCTCTTCATCTCTTAGTTGTATTTTTTCTGGAACTTTGATCTGTTCTTTCATTTGGGCCATTTTTTTTTTCTCAGTGCACCTGTTACTTTAAGAGGCAGACCTTAGGTGTTCACCAGGGCAGGGTAACTCACATCGTTGTGTTATGACGCAGCCTGTGGGGGCGGATCCTGAGAGAATAATGGCGCTTGCTCCGCTTAGACTGCTACCCACAAGCAAGTTGGGCTCTTCTGTGCTGGCTCCGGGGTGAGTGGGAAGGCGTGTACAGTTCCAAGTCCCTGTGAGTCTCCCCAATGACCTCTCCTGTGAAGCAGGGAGTTCCTCCCACTGCCGCCTCAACCCCCACAGGTGTTTTCAACCGGTGGTTTGAGGTTTTATTTCCCCACATTGGTGGGTTTCTGCTCAGTCTGCTCTGCTCCCCGCTTTTTCTCCCGTTTATCTGCGCGTGAATGAGGACCCACCCGGTCCACCAATCTTGGCCCCGCTGGGTCCAGGTGGGCCAGGTGCTGGACATGTTTTGGTCAGGCACACCCGCCATGGGTCTCTCCCAGTAGCTGCAGTGCTGCCAGTACCACTCCACAAACCGCCGTCTTGCCTTGTGCTGAGGGCCCGGCTCGCTGTGCGCTCTCCTCCCTGCTTCCTGACCGGCTCTGCCCCGCTTACCAGTCTGGATGAATGTGTCTTCTTTAACTCCTTGGTTGTTGGACTTCCACTCAGTTCGATTTTCTGTTAGATCTGGGTGTTTTTGTTTATTTAAATTGCTGTTTTTCATCTTTTGGTTGTGTGAGGAGGCACAGTGTGTCTACCTATGCCTCCATCTTGCCGGAAGCCCCACTTCTACTTTTAAGATGATGTGGATATCCATGCAAATTCCCACATATTCCTCATCTATATTTTGACATTATGTGCATTTCTCTCCACATAATTTAACTAGGAAATACCTAGAAGCCACCTTTATAAATCAGAAAGTTAAATAATTTTAAGATAATCTATACGAAATCAGTAAGGTATTTTTGATGGATTGAAATTGAATTTTACATGTATATAAATAAAATGGATATGTGTCATAATATGATAGACAAAAAGTGATAAGAATTATGTATACTTATGATTTATGAAATTAATTTCATGTATGCAAGATGGAAACATCCTTTTTATGTTATAAAAAACATTACTGAGTATTTTATGGGATAAAATCCAGGTAATACATTGTTGTGTGTGTGCCTTTTTTTTGTAAGGGTGTATTGTAGTGTTTTGTTTTGTTTTAATTTGTGAATGTTAAAAAAAATCTCTTCCTATTAAAAACAATTTATGATGTACCTTTTTGTATCTTCTTCTTCATGCCTTATTATATTGTTACTAGGACAATTCCCAAACCAGGAAACAAAATGTTTATCAGGTCTCTGTCCTACAAACTTAACAGCAGACTAGATGGCTATAATTGGAAGGTCATAATTGGAAAAGGTCTCCAAGGCAGCCATAGGTAAGAGAGGTCAGGGTGGTAATGATGCTGGGCTGTTGAGCATTTGTACCAAAACACTCTTATGGGTTTTTCCATGTTACATCACTCTGATGGAGAGTGAAATGTAACACTGCTTTCAATAATGACAATAATATGAACCCTAACTCTTTCCTGTGCCTCAGTAGTGTTTTATAGACACTATAAAGTCATTGTCAGCATGCTGCTTTAATTAGATACTAAGCTGCCACCTTAGTGCCCTAAAGGGCCATCCTCCACAGAAAGCCTTGTGCTGGGATAACCACTTTCCAATGAGCTAACTAATGCTTCCCTGTGTGTCCATCCTTTAAATCTCTGAAGTGTGTGTATGTTTGTGTCACATCATCATCCAGTGTGTGTGGATACTCCTTTGAAAAGCTATATTCTGTATTGTTTACATTAATGTACATTTTCTTTCCCCAAAATGATACCTATTTTTCTTTATATCCTGTCTGTTTAGCATTCAAACATGTTATTAGAGATGAAAAGCTATTGAAGTGAGATATGATGTTAATGAGAAGTTCTGGGTAAACTTGATGTGAATATCATGTTCCTGCTTCCTAATGGCATTTTAAGAAGAAAATCAGATGAAGCTAGTTATGATTCTATCCATTTTAATAAATCCAATTGAATTGTAAAAAGGAAACCGGGCTATGGCCATCTTCATTGGAAAGACAGGGATAGAAATGTGGGCACCAGCAAACAGTTGCAACCTAGGGCCTGGTTCACTTGCTGTCTCACTGAGTGAGGGTCATGACCAGTGGTGAGTATTGGAGAATCCTGGTTATTAACATAACAATGAGTCATCCTAGGACCCTTTCTCCCTGTAGGATCCCATCTTTTTGTTCTGAGACATATTCTGAATCTATTGCCTATCTTCCATTCTCAAGAAGAAAGATGAAGAGGCAGGCAGGCTACAAAAGCTTGCACAGGATATTCCTGCTCCAATCTCCACGACAAGATCCACAGCTGCATGGGAAGCTTGGGAAAGCTGTCTCCATCTGAGCTATTTCATGAAACCAAAACCTGGGACTCCATCACTGTGGAAAATACAACAAATCCTGGGCACAAAGAGCCCTACCACAAACTGATGTTGAGCACATGCATACAGGTAAAAACACATGCATTCTGTGACATGACCATTCATTAAAACAAGTTTCTTCTGCATTTTACTTTAATAAGATAGTTATTGCAGATTATATTTAAAAATACAGCTTAATATGCTCATTTCTGCAGAGAAACACAAGCTCAAATATCATTCTGGAGCTGGAAGTCATGTGTTACTAGAAAACTAAGCTGTCTTTATGTGCTAGAAGGAGGCTGTTGTTCAGTTATCTGTGTAGCAAACAACTCCTAAATTCAGTAACTTAAAGTACCCACTGTTTTCTCATCTCTTACAATATTTTGAGCACCCTGAGCTCACCTGGACAGCTCTGCTCCTTATGATGGTAGCAGAGGATGCTGCATTTGAGGACTCAGCTGTGCTGTGTGTCAAGACAGTTCACTTACAGGGGTGGCAGTTGGCACTGGTAGTGGACCAGTAGCTCTGTGTGCCATCTGTGGGATACCGCATCTCTGCAGCCCAGTACCCTAGGGTCTTCCAGCATGGAGGCCAGGAGCAAGAGTCAGGTAGGCAAAACTTCCCATCTCCTTAGTGTCTCAGTGCAGAACTCCAAGAATATCACCTCTGCCTCATTCTTTTGGTTCAAACCAGTCCTAAGGCCATCCTAGAATCGAGGTTGGGAGGGATGGAGGGAGTTAACAGAGGTATGTTCATAGAAAAAGGGGAGAAATTCTTAGAGGACATCTTGGGAGATGAGGTGTATAAGAGCATAAAAATAGAAACAATGCAAAAAACCATTTCTTTCTTTTTTTTTTACTTTATTGTTGTTCAATTACAGTTGTCTGCATACTCTCCCCTCCCCCTCCAATCCCACCTCCCTTCCCTGTCTCCCTCCCCACCCTCGGTTCTATCCATGTGTCCTCTATAGTAGTCCCTGAAAACCCTTCTCCCCATTGTCCCCTCCCCCTTCCCCCCTGGCTATTGTTAGATTGTTCTTAATTTCAATATCTCTGGTTAAGTTTTGCTTGCTTTTTGCTTTTGTTGATTATATTCCAGTTAAAGGTGAGATCATATGGTATTTGTCCCTCACCGCCTGGCTTACTTCACTTAGCATAATGCTCTCCAGTTCCATCCATGCTGTTGCAAAGGGTATAAGCTCCTTCTTCCTTTCTGCTGTGTAGAATTCCATTTTGTAAATGTACCATTGTTTCTTGATCCACTCATTTGTAGACGGGCACTTAGGTTGTTTCCAGCACTTGGCTATTGTGAATTGTGCTGCTATGAACATTGGAGTGCATAGGTTCTTCTGAATTGGTGTTTCAGGATTCTTAGGGTATAATCCCAGTAGTGGAATTGCTGGGTCGAAAGGCAGTTCCATTTTTACTTTTCTGAGGAAGTTCCATACTTTTTTCCACAGTGGCTGCACCAGTCTGCATTCCCACCAACAGTGCAGTAGGGTTCCCATTTCTCCACATCCCCTCCAACAGTTATCTGTTGCTTTGTTGATGATGGCCATTCTGACTGGTGTGAGGTGGTATCTCATTGTGGTTTTAATTTGCATCTCTCTGATGGCTAATGATGTTGAGCATCTTTTCATATGACTCTGGGCCTTCTGTATGTCCTCTTTTGAGAAGTGTCTGTTCATGTCTTTTGCCCATTTTAATTGGGTTTTTTGTTTACCATTTATTTCTCAATAAAATTAAAAGATCTACCAAGACATACTTCTTGACAGATAATAGTCACTGGAAGTGCCATTATTATGTCACATTCAGGGTCACCCATACTCCATAGATAAGCTGTGTCTCTTGTTTAATTGAATGCATTTTTGTGAAGATAGCAGGACTACAGGTTAGCTTACAAAAAGCATTTTTCCAGTGTCCGCACCCACTGAGGTAGCCACAGCAGCACTCCAGTCCTGCAGGGCCAGACTGGGAGGTAAGAGGAAGGAAGTGGCACCCCCTGCAGAGGAGAGCAGCAGGGCTCAGAAAGTTAAAAGTCCCCATAAAGACTTAACTCAGTGGGGGAGCCAATTACCCTGAAGAGACTTTGAGAGTCTCTACCACCAAAGACAGCAAAGAGCGAAAAGGTGGTGTGTAAGTTGTCCCTAACTGGTACACTTCAAGGACAGCACAACTGGTGTATTTAAGGCCTAGGCCTGGTGCAGAAGGGCACTGGGGGCCCAACAACTAACTAAGGAACTGGGCTGGAGGCTGGGAAACTGCAAAGAGTGCTTCTCAGACCTGGCCCTCATCCTCACAAAACAATAGGAAGGGAGAAAAACAAAGCCAACCCCCCTCAGCCTGCTAGAACCAGGAAGACCAGCAGAAGTGCCTTGATTGGTTTAAAGCCAGCAGGAGGCTTTTTTTCCCTTCTTCCTTCCTTTATTTCTTTTTCTTTTTCTTTTTAATTCCCACAAGTGACACAATGAAACCTGGAGCTCTTAAAGGACCAGAGTCAGACCCAAAGAAGGGTCATCCCAACAACTGAAACAGTGAGACAACTCCAGAGAACTTGCAAGTTATTGTGTATTTGCTACTCCAGAGAACTTGCAAGTTATTGTGTATTTGTATTATTATTTTTTCATTATTTTTACTTCTTTTATTTTATTAGAATTTTTTTAAAAGATTTTATTTATTTATTTTTTAGAGAGAGGAGAAGGGAGGGAGAAAGAGCAATGTTTGGTTGCCTCTCACATGGCCCTCACTGGGGACCTGGCCTGCAACCCAGGCATGTGCCCCAACTGAGAATCGAACTGGGACCGTCTGGTTCCCAGCCCGCACTCGATCCACTGACCTACACCAGCCAGGCTTATTAGAATTTTTTTATTTCTCTTCTTTCTGTTTAATCTTTTTTGCCTTGTTTGCTAAATAGCATTATTTGACTCATTTCCCTTGTTCTCTGTTTCATAGTGTATTTTTAATTTTCCATCTTTCACTTCACTTGTGTCCCAATAGCGCACTACTCTAAGTAGTGTATTTCTTTTCTCCTTATTCAGATCACATAGACTCTGTCATATGATTGTTGCTCCATTACTTTTATAAATCATTGCTGTTCTATACAATTGTAAATAGTACACAGCACCCCTCCCAGATCTTAGCTCACTTCACTATTTACGGAAATTTATTACTATTGTGGTTAACTCTATTCTCTGGAACACTACACTTATTTTCTATCATTCACTCTCACTCTATCTCATAATCTGACTTCCCACAAGCTCACTGCTTTCTAGATCCAACTCACAATCCTTCTCCCTCTAACAAGAGTCTTATCTTTTTTTTTTCCCGTCCTTTCTAAAAAGAGGCTAGTTGGGTGAAATGTCATGGTTAACCCTATACGTATCCAAAGGATCTCTTATTTCTTATGGTATTAAATACCATAAAATACACTCCTGCTGCCTTAATACATTTTGACTTCCCCCTGCGACCGATCACAAAAAAAGAGCAGATGGGAGAAGTGAACATCAGTATACCTGCTGGAAGAGGAGACCCACCAACAAATGAACTACAAACAGATAACAACTGAAGAAGGTGAAGGAGGGAGTGGAACCCACACTAACCTCAACCAGACCTATCTGGAAAGACAACTAAATGGTGGAGAAATTACTCAGAACAAACAACAGAACAAGAATGAGAGAGAAGCCTCAAAACCTGTACACACAGAAGAACCAGTTTCAACACAACCTGTCCACACCTGCACAACAGAATACAAGAGTGACCCTCAGTTAACCCCCTGGAGGAAAAGACCCAACAACAGTCAAAACCCAAAGACGCATGGAGAGCCAACATGAATGACAGCCCAATACCAGCAAGCTCAGGAGATCTAGGAGAATGCACTACTGAATCTCACAGGTCTTATACCATAGAAGTTCACACCATAAACCCAGGGAGTAAGCACAGATCAATTTAAGAAGCAGTGTCTAACAAGAAGAGTCTTTTAAACAATGTGAAGACAAAGAAACAATCTTCAAAGGAAAGGAAATGAGGAAGTCTCAGAATAAATGCTGAATGAAATAGTGGCAACTCAACTATCAGACATTGAGTCAAAGCAATGGTTATAAATAAACTCCATGAGCTCACAGAGAATTACACAAAACTACAGGAAAACTATGTTGAAGTCAATGCAAATTATATCAACATGAAAAAAGGAAATAGAACATATCAACAAGAGACAAGAGGAAATGAAGGATACGGCTTCTAAATTGAAGAGCAGAGTAGAAGGAATTGAAAGCAGGCTACATGAAGTAGGGGATCAAATCAGCAAGTTGAAGGACAAGGTAAAAAAAAAAAAAAAAAAAACACCGAGATAGAGAAAGAAAAGGAAAAGAGGCTCAGAAAGAACGAAGTATTTTGAAGGAAATACAATACAACATGAAATGGGTAGTAATATCTGTATAATAGGGATACAAGAAGAAGAAGAAGAAAAGCAAGGGATAGAAAACCTGCTTGAAAAAGTAATCGTGGAAAACTTCCTCAATTTGATGAGAGAAAAAGTCACACAAATCCAGTAAACTCAGAGAGTCCCAATCAAGAGCAACCCAAAGAGGCACACTTCAAGACCCATTGTAATTTAAATGGGAAAATTCCAAGACAGAGAGAGAATCTTGAAGGCAGCAAGGGAGAAACAGGAAGTAACATACAATGGAGCCCCAATAAGGCTAGCAGCTGACTTCTCAATGGAAATGCTCCAAGCCAGAAGGGACTGTCAATGAATATTTCAAGTGATGAAAAACAAAGGGTTACAACCAAGACTGCTCAATTCGGCAAAGCTCTCAATTAAAATGGAAGATAAAATAAGGAGCTTCCCAGACAGAAGAAGCCTCAAAGAATACACCTCCTCCAAGTCAGCTCTGAAAGTGAAGCTAAAGAGTCTGCTTTAAAAAAAGGGGGGGGGAGAAGAAGAGTGAGAGAGATAGAGGAACAGAGGTACAAAAAATGGCAATGAATAAGTACCTATTGACAATAGCCTTAAATATAAACAGATTAAATGATCCAATCAAAAGACATAGAATTGCTGAATGGATATGAAATCATGACACACACATATACTATCTAAAAGAGACCTACCTCAGAAAAATAGGACTACACAGACTGAAAGTGAAGGTCTGGAAACAAATATTCCAAGCAAATAGACAGGAAAAAAAGAAAGCTGGGATAACAATACTCATATCAGACAAAACAGACTTAAAAAAAAGGCCCATAAAAGGTGACCCAGAAGGGAAGGATAATCAAGGGAAGAATCCATCAAGAAGACAAAAACATTGTAAACATATAGGTACCCAACATAGGAGCACCCAGATATATAAAGAAAATCTTGGAGGACTTCAAGAAAGATATTGACAGCCACATAAAAATAGTAGCAGATTTTAATACCCCACTGTCACAAATTGGTAGATCTTCCAAACAAAATATTAACAAAGATATTGGAGCATTGAACAATGTCCTAGATCAAATGGACTTAACTGATTACATATATAGAGAGAAAGCCTTTCATTCCAAAGAAGCAAAATACACATTATTTTCAAATGCACATGGAATATTTTCAAAGATAGAACACATGATAGGACACAAAACAACCTCAATAAATTCAAGAAAACTGAAATAATATCAAGCATTTTCTCTTGACTACTAGGAACTGAAACTAGAATCCAACCTCAAGGAAAAAAACTCAAAAACACTCAAACTCATGGAGATTGAAGAACATGCTATTAACACATTAAGCGTGGTATCAGTCCCTGGGGACTGACAGCGAACTTTTCATTTGGGTGACATCAGTGGGCCCAGCAGCATCAAGGTTAAAAAATAAATGTTGTAATTTTAATGGACTTTTGCACTGGCTACACCATTGTGCACCTCTTTATACTTTAACTCAACACCCATTGAGTGCTCGCTAGCCTGTGGCCTGAACAGAAAGCCCAGCAAAATCGGCTCCAAGCTTAACGTGTTAAACAATGAATAGGTCAAGAAAGAGATTGAGGAAGAAATGAAAAAGTTTCTGGAAACAAATGAAAATGAACTTACAACAATCCAAAATTTATGGGATACAGAGAAAACATTCCTCAGATGGCAGTTCATAGCAATACAGGCCTACCTAAAAAAGATAGAAACATTTCAAATAAACAACCTAGCCTTGTATCTACAAGAGCGCAAGGAAGAACGACAAAGACAGCCCAGAGCAAGTAGAGGGAAGGAAATAACCAAGATCAGAGCAGAATTAAGTGACATAGAGACTAAAAGGACAATTTCAAGTATCAATAAATCCAAGGGACTGGTTCTGTGAAATGATAAACAATATTGACAAGCCTTTAAGCAGACTCATTAAGAGAGAGAGAGAGAGAGAGAGAGAGAGAGAGAGAGAGAGAGAAAGGACCCAAATAAACACAAGCAGAAATGAAAGAGGAGAGATTACAACTGATATCACAGAAATACAGAAGATTGCAAGTAATTACTATGAAGAACCATGTGCCAAATAATTTGAAAACCTAGGTAAAAAGGACACATTTTTAGAAAAATATAATCTTCCAAAACTGAATGAAGAAGAAACAGAAAGCCTGAACAGGCCAATAACAGTGGATGAAATTGAAGCAGTAATCCAAAAAACACGCAACTCACAAAAACCCTGGACTGGACAGTTTCACAGGAGAATTTTACAAAGCATTTAAGGAATAGCTAACACCTATCTTTCACAGACTATTCCAAAAAATCCAAGAAGATGGAACACTCCCAAATTATTTTTATGAAGCCAGCATTATCCTAATCCCAAAACCAGATAAAGACATAACAAAGAAAGAAAATTTCAGGCCACTATCACTGATGAACATAGATGCTAAAATCCTCAAAAAATATTGGCAAACTGTATCCAAGAATATATTAGAAAGATCATACACAATGATCAAGTGGGATTCATTCCAGGATGCAAGGATGGTACAATATACACAAATCAATAAATGTAATACATCGCATATACAAAACATATGAAAAAGTTCACATGATCATACGAATAGATGTGGAAAAAGCATTTGAAAAGCTACAGTACTCATTTATGATTAAACATTCAACAAAGTGGGAAGATAGGGAGCTTCCTTAACATAATGAAGGCCAAATGTGAGAGACCTACAGCCAACATCATACTCAATGGACAAAAACTAAATCCTTTTCCACTAAGAGCAGGAACAAGACAAGGATGTCCGCTTTCAGTATTCCTATTCAACATAGTATTGGAAGTCCTAGCCATAGCAACCAGACAAGAAGAGAAATAAAAGACATCCAAATTGGAAAAAAGAAAGCAAAACCGTCATTGTTTGCAGATGACATGATAGTATACACAGAAAATCCTATAGACTCCACCAACAAACTATTCGACCTAATAACTGATTTTGGCTAAACAGCAATATACAAAGTCAATATTAAGAAATCAAAGGCATTTTTGTATACCAACAATGAAATATCAGAAACAATAATAAGAAAAAAATCCCATTTGACATAGCAACAAGAAAAATAAAGGACCTAGGAATAAACCTAACCAAGGAGGTAAAAGACCTGTACTCGGAAAACTGCACAACACTGAAGAAAGAAATTAAGGAAGACACAAACAAATGGAAGCATATACCATGTTCATGGATGGAAAGAACTAATATCATCAAAATATCCATACTACCCAAAGCAATTTATAGTTTCAAAGCAATACCTATTAAAGTACCAATGGCATATTTCACAGACATAGGAGAAATATTTAAAAAACATATATGGAGCCATAAAAGAGCTCTAATAGCTGCAGTAATACTGAGAAAGAAGAACAAAGTAGGAGGGATCACAATACCTGATACCAAACTGTATTACAAGGCTACTGTAATCAAAACACCCTAATACTCAGATAAGAACAGACACATAGATCCACAGAACACAATAGAGACCCCAAAAATAAATCCAAGTCTCTATGGTCAATTAATATTTGACAAAGGGAGCAGCAGCCAAAAAATAGCCTTTTCAACAAATATTGTTGGGAGATCGGGAGAGCTACATGCAAACAAATGAAACTCGATCACCAACTTACACCATACACAAAAGTAAATTCAAGGTGGATAAGAGACTTAAAGATAAGTCATGACACCATAAAAGCCCTAAAAAAAAACATAGGCAGAAAAATCTCAGACATTCCATGTAGGAAAATTTTCAGACATTACAAATCTCAGACATTACATGCAGCAACATCTTCAATGATATGTCCCCTAGAGCAAGGGACATAAAGGAAAGAATAAAAAAAAATGGGACCTCAACAAATTAAAAAGCTTCTGCATGGCTAAAGAAAACAGCATTAAAATGAAAAGGGAACCAACTATATGGGAAAACATATTTGACAATGATACCTCTGACAAGGGTTTGATCTCAAAAATATATAAAGAACTTACACAACTCCACTCCAGAAAGACAAACATCCCAATAAATAAATGGGCAAGAGACTTGAATAGACACTTCTCCAAGGAGGATCTACAGAGGGCCAAGACACATAAGAAAAGATACTCAGCTTCACTAGCCATCAGAAAGATGCAAATTAAAACCATGATGAGATACTACTTCACACTGGTGAGAATGGCCATCATAAACAAATCAACAAAGATGTGTTGGAAAGGATGTGGTGAAAAGGGAACTCTAGTGCACTAGTGGTGGGAATATAGACTGGTAAAGCCACTGTAGAAAACAGTATGGACTTTCTTCAGAAAACTAAAAATGGAACTGACTTTTGACCTGGCAGTTCCAGTGCTGGGATTATATCCTAAGAACACTGAAACACCAATCCATCAGAACCTATGCACCCCAGTGTTCATAGCAACACAATTTACAAAGCCAAGTTCTAGAAGCAACCTAAGTGTCCATCAGTAATGAATGGATCAAAAAACGATGGTTACATTTACACAATGGAATACTATGCAGCAGAGAGAAAGAAGGAGTTCCTACCCTTTGTGACAGTATGGATGGAACTGAGGAGTATTATGCTAAGTGAAATAAGCCAGGCAGTGAAAGACAAATACCATATGATCTCACCTTTAACAGAAACCTAATCAACAAAGCAAACAAGGAAGCAAATATAACCAGATACATTGAAATTAAGAACAATCTGACAGTAACCATAGAGGAGGTGGGAGGAGATAATGTGGGGAAGGGTTTTCAGGAACAACTATAAAGGACACATGGACAAAACCAAGGGGATTGGAAACACGGTGGGGAGATGGGGATGGCTGAGGGGTAAAAGCAGGCAACTGTACTTGAACAACAATAAAATAATAAAAAAAGAAAAAATCATTTTTCTTACCTTCATTCAGTAAATAGTTATTAAGTGCTGCCATGTCCCAGGTATATGTGACATGCTGAGTTTACATATATAAATAAGACCATCCTTGGTCTCAAGGCCATGCCTGACTTGGCAGCTGGGATGCCTTGCCTGTACTGAGACTCTCAATGGAGGGGCATCTGGAGGATTGGGGTTGCCTGATAGATGGTGTGAGCCTGACTCCTATGGCCTGGTTTGCGACAATAGGCATCCAGGTGTTTCTCATGCCAGGATTCCATGCCTCTCCCAGCTTTCTCTCATGATCCTGAGATCTCAGGCTTCCTCTGGGAAGAGTGGTCACAGAAGCAGCATCCCGGTCCTCATCCCACCTGACTCTCAAAGCATCATGCCCTGACTCTCAGAGTATCCCCTGATCCTCAGAGCATTACCTGACCCTCAGAGCACCTTCCTTTCCTCTCTGGACCTCCGTATGAACTTCTCATATTCCACTCACACATCAGAATCACAAGCCTATCCTGTGGGCTCCAACTGCACCCAGCTTGCCTCAAGGATCGTCTTGATGTACCCACAGCAGCCTTGAGTTTATGTTGGAGCAAGAATCTTACCAGATGTTGTGAGCAGAGGGAGATCCACTGTGAGGGTAGGAAAAGGGAGGACATTGGTCCAGGTTAGTGTCTTCCTAAAGATACCCCAGAATGAAATGTGACCAATTTTTTAAATTTTACTTATTAATTTGAGAGAGAGAGAGAGAAGAGGGGGCAGAGAGAGAGAGAGAGAGTTGTTCCACTTATTTATGCATTCATCGGTTGATTCTTGTATATGCCCTGACCAGAGAACCCACAACCCTGACTGGGACAATGCTCTGACCAACTGAGCCACCTGTGCAGGGCTAAATGATGTTATTTTGTCATTTAATCTTTAGGTTATTGACATAATACTAAGAGAAAAAAGATAATTCCCTTGGGAAGCTGATTTACATGCATATAATCTTAAGTTTCAGAGCTAATGGTAAGATCCATATTCTATTACAGAATTTAGGGATGAATTTTAGAGAAAGAGGTTCTCTTTCCCCACATTGAATTCCCACTTTTTACATAACTTTCAATCACTGACACACAAACACCCATTATCTTCAAAGTCTGATACATTGAAAGGTATAATATTGTCTTACGGCTTTTCAAAGGCTGAATTTTCAAAATAAAACTCAAGTTCTTAATAACAATTTAGAAAAAGTCCAGACCTTTGGAGCCACGTATAAAATTAGTTTCACTTATTCCCTAACCACTTTGTTGGAAAAAAATAGAACTTTCTCCCTGTTCCACAGATTGTACATCTGAGAATTTGTTTTTGATTAAAATAATTTTTTTCATTTTTATTGTTGTTCAAGTAGAGTTGTCTCCATTCTTCCCCCACCTATCCAAAACTGACCCACCTATCCCCACTTACCAACTGCAATCCTTCCTTCTTTGTCTTCGTCCATGTGTCCTTTCTACAAGTTCTTTGATGACCCTTCCCAAATTTTCCCCCATTATCCTTCTCCCCACAGTCTCCTGTTACTGTCAGTTTTTTCTATATTGCAGTGTCTCTTGTTATATTTTGCTTGCTTGTTAATTAGGTTCCACTTATTGGTGGGATCATATGGTATTAGGCTTTCAACACCTGACTTATTTCACTTAGCATAATGCTCTCCAGATCCTTCCATGCTGTTGCAAAGGGTCAGGGCTCCTTCTATCTTTTTGCTGTGCATTCCTTTGTGTAAATGTATCACAGATTTTGATCCACTCATTTACTGATGAGCATTTAGGTTGCTTCCATCACTTGGCTATTGTAAATTATGCTGTTATGAACATTGGGGTGCATAAGTTATTTTGAATTGACGCTTCAGGATTATTAGGGTATAATCCCAAGAGTGGAACTGCTGGGTAAAAGGTAGCTCCACTTTTAGTTTTTTGAGGAAATTCCATACTGTTTTCCACAGTACCTGCACCAGTCTGCATTCCACCAACAGTGCACAAGGGTGCCCTTTCCTCCACAACCTCACTAGCATTTTTTTGTTTATCTGTTTATGATGCCCACTCTGTCTGGTGTGAAGTGGTACCTAATTGTGCTTTTAATTTGTATCTCTCTGATGGCTAGTGATACTTGTAGAGGATGGTGAAGGCTGGTGACTTACAGCCAGAACCTGCAGGGGTTAAGGAGATAGTTAAATAGTTGATCACAAGCTTTAGCTATACGGACCTGTGACCTTGTAGAAGAAACATTTATCATGTATTTAGCTTGGGAAACAAAGCAATTATGCCTGCAGTTTTTCCCTGAGCCCGTGAGACGTCCTTGAGCTTTATCCAACTACCCCTTATAAAATAAACTCAGAGACCATGTTCAGGGTCATTGATCTCCATCAGAGGATGATATCCCATCTGGTCCCCGCTTTTCCTTAAAGTATCTGTGTCTGTCTTTCTCAATCTCCTGTTGCCCCCCCAGCCCCGCCAGGGACCTCCTCCCCCCACAGGTCATGGCAATACTAAGCATCCTTTCATATGTCTCTGGGCCCTCTGTATGTCCTCCTTGGAGAAGTGTCCATTCAAGTCCTATGCCCATTATTTAATTGTGTTGTTTATCTTCCTGGAGTGGAGTCATGTGAGTTCTGTACATATTTTTTAGATCAAACCCTTGTCCAATGTATCATTTGCAAGGATATTCTCCCAAAAGGTCGGTTCCTTTTTCATTTTGATGGAATTCTATTTTTTTATTCTTTCCTTTATGTTCTTTGCTCTAGGGGATATATTGGTAAAATATTGCTATGTGGAATATCTGAGATTTAGCTGTCCATGTTCTCCTCTAGATCTTTTATTGTTTCATTACTTATATTGAAGTCTTTTATCTATTTTGAGTTTATTTTTGGGTATGGTGTAAGTTGGTGGTCGAGTTTCACATTTTTGCATGTAGGTGTCCAGATCTCCCAATACCATTTGTTGAAGAATCTATGTTTACTACATTTTATGCTTCTGTTCCCTTTGTCAAATATTAATTGGCAGTACAGACTTGGATTTATTTCTGATCTCTCTGTTCCACCCCATTGATATATTATGGCAGTACCAGGCTGTTTTGATTACTGTGGCTTTGTAATATAGTATCATATCCTGTATTTTGATCCCTACTACTTTGTTCTGCTTTTGCAAAATTGCGGTGGCTATTTGGGGTCATTTATGGTTCCATATGAATTTTTGAAATGTTTGTTCTTTTTCTGGGAAATATGTCATTGGTACTTCAATAGGGATTGTGTTGAATATATAAATTGCTTTGAGTAGTATGGACATTTTAATGATGTTAATTCTTCCGATCCATGAACATGGTATATGCTTCCATTTGTTTGTGTCTTCCTTAATTTCTTTCTTCAGTATTGTGTAGTTTTCTGAGTACAGGTCTTTTACCTCCTTGGTTAAGTTTATTACTAGGAACTTTATTTTTCTTGCTGTTATAATAAATGGAAATTTTTTCCTGATTTCTCTTTCTGATATTTTATTATTGGTATAGAGACATGCCTTCAACTTCTGAATATTGACTTTGTATCCCACTGTTTTCCAGATTCACTTATTAGGTTTAGAATTTTTTTGGTGGCGTCTATAGGATTTTCTATGTACACTATCATGTCATCCCCAAACAATGATAGTTTTGCTTCCTCTTTTCCGATTTGAATGCCTTTTGTTTCTTTTTCTTTTCTCATCGCTGTGGCTAGCGCTTCCAATACTATGTTGAAGAGAAGTAATGAAAGCAGACATCCTTGTCTTGTTCCTGCTCTTTGTGGGAAAGCTTTTAGTTTTTGCTCATTGAGTATGATGTTGGCCATAGGTTTCTAATATATGGCCTTTGTTATGTTTAGGTATGCTCCCTCTAATCCCACTTTGATGAGTCTTTTTATCATAAATGTATTCTGAACCTTATCAAATGCTTTTTTCCATATCTATTGATATAATCGTGATTTTTGTCTTTCCTTCCGGTTATGTGATGTAATGCATTTATTGATTTGTGAATATTATACCATCCTTGCATTCCTGGAATGAATCCCACTTGATCATGGTTTCTGATCTTTTTAATGTATTGATGGATGCTGTCTGTCAATATTTTGTTGAGGATTTTAGTGTCTGTGTTCATCAGTCAT
The DNA here is from genome assembly GCA_004026765.1 of Micronycteris hirsuta. Taxonomy (NCBI): domain Eukaryota; kingdom Metazoa; phylum Chordata; class Mammalia; order Chiroptera; family Phyllostomidae; genus Micronycteris; species Micronycteris hirsuta. The sequence goes on from PVJI01019901.1 coordinate 19,121, forward strand.
AATGGCCTGTAGTTTTCTTTCTTTGTATGTCTTTATCTGGTTTTGGGATTATGATGATGCTAGCCTCATAAAAGGAGTTTGGGAGTCTTCTTTCTTCTTGGATTTTTTGAAAATTCTGAGTGGATAAGGGTTAGCTCTTCCTTAAATGTTTTGTAAAATTCTTCTGTGATGCCGTTCATACCAGGGCTTTTGTGTGTCAGGGTTATTTTTTTATTATATCTTCAATTTCACCAGCTGTTATTGGTCGGTTCTGGCTTTCTGCTTCTTCTTCATTGAGTTTTGGAAAATTATATTTTTCTTGAAATTTGTCTACTTCACACAGATTTTGAAATTTCTTGACATACAGTAGTTCATAGTAATTTATTACAATTTCTGTATTTCTGTGATATCAGTTGTAATCTCCCTTCTTTCATCTCTGTATTTATTTATCTGGCTTTATTCTCTTTTATTCTTGATGAATCTGCTTAAAGGTTTGTTGGTTTTGTTTATCTTTTCAAAGATCCTGTTCCTGGATTTATTGTTCTTTTGAATTGTTCTTTAGTGTCATTTAATTCTTCTCTGATCTTGATCATTTCCTTCCTTCTGTTCTCTGGGTTATGTTTGTTGCTGTTCCTCCAGTACTTGTATATTTAGGGTTAAGTTATGTATTTGAAATATATCTATCTTTTTTAGATAGGCCTGTATCACTATGAACTTCCCTCTCAAGAATACCTTCACTCTGTCCCATAAGTTTTGGACTGTTCTGTGTTCATTTTCGTTTGTTCCCAGAAACTTTTCAATTTCTTCCTTGATCTCCTTATGAACTCATAATTGTTTATTAGCAATATATTAAATTTCCATGAATTTGAGTGTTTTTTAGTTTTTTCCTTGAACTTGGTTTCAAGTTTCAGGTTCTTGTGGTCTGAGAAAATGCTTGATGCAATTTAGATTGTCTTAAATGTGTTGAGGTTTGTTTGGTGTCCTATCATGTGGTCTATCTTTCAAAATGTTCCATGAGCATTTTATAAGAATGTGTATTTTGCTTCTTTGGGAAAGGTTCTATATATGTCAGTTAAGTCAATTTGATGTAGGACATTGTTCAATGCTGCAATATCCTTGTTGATATTTTGTTTGGAAGATCTGTCGATTTTTGACAGTGGGGTGTGTAAATCCCATACTGTAAGTGTGTTGCTGTCTATATCTTTCTTGAATTCCTCCAAGATTTTCCTTCTTTATTTGGGTGCTCCTATGTTGGGTACATATATGTTTATAATGTTTATGTCTTGATAAATTCTTTCCTTGAGTATTATGAAGTGTCCTTCTGTGTCTGTTTTTATGGCTTCTGTTTTGAAGTGTATTTTGTATGATATAAATATTATTATTCCAGAGTTTTTTCCTGTCCATTTCCTTGGAATTTTTTTCTTCAGTCCTTTACCTTCTGACTGCATAAGTGTTTTTTCTGAGATGGTCTCTGGTAGGCAGCATACGTGTGTGTCCTGTTTTCTTATCCATTCAGCTATTCTATGTCTTTTTTTTTAATAATTACTTTATTGTTGTTCAATTACTGTTATTTGCATTCTATGTCTTTTGATTGAAGCATTCAATCCAATAACATTTAAGATTATTACTGATAGGTACCTGTGCCTAGGTACCTGTGTTCCTCTCTTTTGCACATTTTTCTTCCTCTTCTTAAAGCAGTCCCTTTTAGCATATCTTGCAATGCTGATTTGGTTGAGTTGTATTCGCTCAGTCTATTTTTGTCTGGGAAAGTCCTTCCTTTGACCTCCATTTTAAGTGAGAGTCTTTATGGATAGAGTCGTCTTGGTTGCAGACATTTGCTTTTCATTATTTGGAATATTTCTTACCATTCCCTTCTGGCTTGTAGTGTTTCTGTTGGGAAATAAGCTGCTAGCCTTTCTGAGCTCCCTTGTATCTTCCTTCTTGTTCCCCCTGCCCCTTTTAAGATTCTCTCTTTGTCTTTAAAACTTGGGATTTTAATTATGATGTGTCTTGGAGTAGGCCTTTTGGGTTCATCCTGATTGGGACCTTCTGTGCTTCCTGAACTTGTATGGCTGTTCCCCTCTCCAGGTTCAGGGAGTTTTCTGTCATTATTTTTTCAAACAGTGTTTTTTACTCCGTTTCTTATCCTTCTGGTATTCCTACGATTCAAATGTTGTTGCTTTTCATGTTGCCTTGTAGTTCTTTTAAGCTATCTTCATAGTTTTTAGTCATTTTTTTGTGTAGCTGCTCCTCTTGGGTTGGGTATGATAAACCCTCATCTTCCAGCTCACTCTTTCATTCCTGTGCTTCCTCCAGCCTGCTTATTATTCTTTTTAGTCTATGTTTTATTTCAGAAATTGTATTCTTCATTTCTTCCTGGTTCTTTTTTATAGATTGTATTTCCTTTTTAATAATGTTGTAGTTCCCACTCAGTTCCTTGTTCTTTTCTGTGAGTTCCTTGAGTATCCTTATCATCATGCTTTTGAAGTCTATATCTGATAATTTTCTTGCCGCCATTTCATTTATCTTTTTTACTGGGGAGTCTTCCATTCCTTTCAATTGTGGGTTTTTTCCTTTGTCCCCCTAAAATGGTGACTCTTTATGCTTGTTTCTTTGATTCCCGATGCTCTGCTTTGCCAGCCATCTTCTTAGGGTGAACTTCTGTGGTAGCAGTTCTGTGGGACTCAGAGGCACCCTTTCTTTGATCTCTCTGTCTGGATGCTCAAGGGTTGTCCTTTCTTCCTTTTGTGTTGGTTCTCATGTTGTACTTGAGCCTTACCTGTTGGTGGATCCTTTGTTGTCAGGTTCTCCCCTTCTACCAGCTTTGCGTATTCAAAACTCCCACTTTATCTTATATGTGATCAGTGGCAGGGTTAAGGGGAAATAGAGTAAGACAGTAGGAGATTATTCTATGGGATTCAAAATACCAACATGTAGTGAACAGATAGAAGGCCCTTTGGAGAAATACAGCAACAACCGTCATATTTCACCCAACTAGTCACTTTTTATAAAAGTTGAGAAACAGTTAAGACTCTTATTAGGAGGGAAAAAATGTGAGCTGGCTTTAGAAAGCAGAGCACTTATGTGAGGTTAGATAGTGAGATACAGTGAGCGTAAGGTCTAGAAACTTGGTGTAGTGTGTGAGAGAATAAAATTAATCACAACATTAATAAAGCTTAGGAAGTTAGTGCAATGGATTAAGTTCAAGGAATGGTACGGTGTGGGATTTGGAATAACAATAATATGATAAAAATATATAATCTGACAAGATTGAGCATGTTCATAGTGGTATGGTTGTAGACAAGAAACATATAAAGTGAATAAAAAGAATAAAATTAAAATACCAAGAGTAGTGTGTTACTGGAATATGAGTGAAGTAAGAGAAGAAAGATTAAAATGTAATATGAAAGGGAGAATAAAGAAAACCAATCAGACAATGAAATTAAACAAATAAACAAAACAAAAAAACTAAACAGAATGAAAAGCATTTAAAAAATAAAAAATAATAAAATGCAACTTCTGAAGGATAGTAAAGTGAAATTTGCCTCAGCTGTTGGTGTTTACCTTCTGACTTCTTTCTTGAATTTAAACCTTCCAAGTGAGTTTTCCTGGATGCTATAGGCAGAGGGGAGCCGGGCTCCATTTTTTTTCCTTTCCTGTGGTTCCACAAGGATAAGGGCTCAGTCTGGGCTACAATATTCATAGATGCCCAGTTTCAGGCCCGTGCCCTCAGAGCATTGTACAGCCCACACTGTCTACTCTGTGCATATGCATCAGGCTGGCACTTATAGTCCACCTATTTTTGCAGCCTCCTGATTAGTCCATGAGGTGCACTGAGTGGGAACAAATTGCAACCCCTCCTCCTCCATTTTCATTGGCCTGGGAGCTACTCACTCACAAACTCCCTTCAAGGCAGTTTAGTGCCCCTATTGAATTAAGTCTCTCTGGGAGCTGCTACCTCCCTGAGTCCATGATGCCCCTCTTTGATCAATCAGTGAGGTACCCTGAGTATCAGCAAATCATACCCTCCCTCCTCCCTCTTCACTGGCCTGGTCACTGTACTCCAGAGGTCCTTGCACAGTGACTGAGAGCCTTTTTGGAGACAATTCCCCTTTGTTGTGGCCAGGCATTCCAAACAAGCACTCAGCTTTCCACTCAGACCAACTCTCTGACCAGCCCAGGGACTATCTGGGTCATGGTCAGTTGTGGCCCATGTCTTCTCCCACCTCCAGGTGTGTCCCAGCTCCCCAGTTTCTCTGTTACCTTCCCAGCTGGCAACCACAGTCCCTGCCATAGCACACCTCCAGCTATGTGTCTCTTACTGTGTATTTATCTCCCTTGAGACTTTAAGTGCCCAGGTCTCTCCTCGTGCATGTCTGTGATTTTCCCACTCTGGGAGGGGAGGGAACTGCTAAGTTACAAGCCCTGACCCACCTCTCCTCCAAAACTCCTGCAGCAGCTGTAGTCTCTGGCACAGGGCCCGGGGACCTTCCCATCAACCTATAAAATCTCCTTAATCTCTGTTTTTAAATGTCCTCTGCAACCAGGCTTCCAAACTTCATATCAGCTGGGATTCTGTTGGCTGTTCACTCTGTTCTTCAGAAGAACAGGTAGTTGTTCCTGTTGGGTGCACAAGCAAGTTGGTTCTGCTCCCACCTACCTCACTACCATCTTCCAGACCTCTGATTACAATACATTTAAAAATGTATGGATAATTATCTAAATGAACATAATCTGTCAACCAAAATACCAAGCCATGTACTGTGGATGGTATGGGAAAAGTTATTATTTAAGAACAAAAAAATCAATTCTTGTCAACATGGTCAGTATAATATTTGGACTGCAGCGGAATTGGCAAAAAACATTACTTTTGATTGCTGCTTGGCTTGTGTTGGGTTTTGAAAGAGAGAGGAAGGAGAAGGCTCTAGGTAGAGATTCCCATTCATGTGACAGGCAGACACCAAGATGAACAATCATTTGCTCAGCCTCAGCCTAGGAAGATGCCAATTCATGGTGTCAGTGTGTCCATGTTTCGTGCAGGCAGTACAGGCCATGGGATGGAAGTAATTTTAATTGATTTTGTTGTTTAAAGGATTGTTCCTTATTCTTTATTTATAGCTGCTTTCTCAGCTGTGAGCAGCTGTAAGCATTTCTGATAAAATCAGCTCAGCTTGTCTGACTGAACTGCTTTCAGGAGGAAGAGTTCCTGTAAACTCCTTGGTCCTATTCATTAATGCAACTTTATTAGTCTTTGTGTTTGCCCTTAGGGTAGATGATGGGATTACTCCTTGAGTTTTTCACTGTGGGTATTATTTATGTATATCCTTATGTAATGAGCACTTCTTTGTGGTGTTTCTCTCCTCAGGTCCTGGAAGCCACCAGGACTTTCAGGGGAACCATATTGTGCCATGGCCAACACGGGGACAGAAGCACCCAGGTCTCCTCCTCATGGTCGTTCCTATCTCCATGGATGTGTTCCCTGTCATCTGAAATTCCATTCCTTCCCTAGCAGTAAATTTCTGTTTTGCTCAACCATGTCCCCACCTTTTCTCTGTTAAAACCATATGATCACATCTGGACCAATAATTTATTGACAGCTTTGTGGTTTACAAATTCTCCCATTGGAACTCAGGGAATCAACTGTGGCTTCCACTTCCCAGATCTGTTTTTCCTTTGAAATAATAGAATAAATTGTTTTCCTTTTCCACAACAGCATGCCAATTAGAAAAAAGGCTTTAGAATATGACTGTTCAAATTCCATCTCCCCTCAGTAGCTGTTGGACCTTGGGACAAGTTGTTTAACTTATGTGTGTTTCCATTAATTTTGTGTGGGAAATATATGGAGTATTTAGCTCCTATAATTGTTTAGAAGAGTAAATAAGTATTAAAATCTTAAAACAAAGCCTACCATATAGTATTAAAAATATTAGCAACTAAATTATTATTTTCCAGATGTTTGAAAAATACAAGGTCCAGCAGAAGTAAGGCCTGCTTGAATGTCGTTAGTGGGGTAATAATATGGGTGTATTGTTTTATAGTTTTAACTTAAAGATTTCACCTATGGTGTTCTTGAGAGTGACAGTTTTATGTTACAGAATTATATGCTTATAATTTTGTAATAAAAGATTCTGTAGTGAAAAGGGGCGTTATTTATGCAGGACCCTGTATATGAATGCCATTATCATAAACCCAACTTCATTTACCATTTTCCCAATGTGTTCCTAGTCCCTTCAACCATTCGTAATGGACCAGTGGTACACCCTGTGAATGGGGGAGGGGCTTGAGCTGCGCTTCTGTGACTGGAGACTTTGCCCTTCTGCTAAACATGGCACCAGAGGAGGGGAAAAGGCAAACATGGCCAACATTGGCTCTCATTGGTTGGAAAGTTGAACACTCCCACTGGCTTTTGGCACATGTGGGATTCTGGGAGAGGGCTTTAAAAAAAACAGCGTGAGGGGAAGCAAAAGTGCAGTTGGTTCTTTCCCCTCCCTGAGCAGACAGGTGTGTCAATGGTTGCCAGCAGGCCTGCCAACAGTGGCCAGTGCGGGCCTGTGAGCTGAGACCTGGGGGCACAGACTCCAAAAGATGCTGGGAGCTGGACAGCAACTAGAAACCAGCTAAAACGTTTATAATACTTTTGGGTGGGAGAATAGGTTCCTGGCACAACCTTGAACTAAGCTGGCAGAGGGTGATGAGACGATTTTATTTGGGTGTCTTAGAGGGACATGGGCTTTGAGGAAGAAGTTTGTTGTTACTTCCAAAGATCTTGGTGATAATAGTCAGCACTGTAAACAGATTTTTGTTATTGTGTTATTTTCTGTTCATGAACCTATGTAGTAATTATAATAACAAATATTTAAATAGCTATTTTTGATGTCATACTCTGACTTTTCCTTTCCTCTTCCTTTTCCTACCCAGATATTTTAGGCAGAAACTTTCATTAAATAAAAGATCCCACTATTTTCCACCAAACTCCATCTTTGGAGATTTTCGTGGTAGGCAGCGAGCAATAGGACTCCCCTCCCCACTGGTTTAGGTTCAGTAACACTAACATGACATACCTTCAAGTGCAGTCATTCCTGTTCTTACCTGCCAATATTCCATTTGAATCCAATTTTTTTCCTCTTGTTTGTAAAATTTTCCTGTTGCTGCTGGAACAACTTACCACAAACCCAGAGGCTTAAAAGTCACAAATTTATTATCTCACAATTCTATAGGTCACAGTTTTCACTAGGTCTCACTGACCTAAGAACAAGTTGGAGACAGGGCTGCACTTCTTTCTGAAGGCTCTAGACAGAATCTACTTTCTTGCTTTTTCAGCTTTGGGACACTACCTGTTTTCCTTGACTCCTGGTCCCCATCTATTCTCTAAGCTGCCAATGCCTGGCGAAGTCTTCTTCTTTTGTTCTGATCCTTCTGCCTCCCTATCACATCATCTAAGGACTATTTTAACTACATTGCACTCAATTGGATCAACCAGGTAATGTTTCTGTCTTGATTAGCAAACTTAATTCCATCTACAACCCAAATTTCCTTTTGCTGTATAACCTAATATATTCACAGGTTCCAAGGATGATAATAGGGACATATTTGGAGGACCATTATTTTTCTCTACCACAGCATTCAATCTTATATGCCATTTTTATCCCTTTTTGTCATGATTTCATGTTGTCTTTGAACCCATTAGTATAATCCACTACATCCATTTATTTAACTCATGATGAATTTGACAAATCCTCGACTGAAGTATAAAACACGGCTTGATCTGAGTATGAAAAGATGAGAAGGATTTAAATGGACAAAATAAAGAAAAAAAGGTCACTGGAGACAAATGAAATTTATGAGAGTAGTGATAAGAATGAATAAACTAAGCATAGAGTGCTTCAACTAGAAAGCAATGGGAGAGAGAAAATGGCGGCGGAATAGGAGGGAATGGGGTCTGCTTCCTCCTGCCCACTGGTGAGACATCTGGCCGATTTTCTGAGGAGCAGAGCGATCGATTACCCAGCTGTATTCCAGCATATAAGAAGATCGGTGACCAAGATTACACACAATTGAAAGATCAGACGGTAGGGAGTCTGCTTCAGAAAAAAGGGGTCCCTTGGGACCAGCGGGGAGCTGGGAGGACTGCAGCTCCAGTCTCGGCAGCTGCCGAGTCTGTTGCAAGATCCTAGGGATAGAGCTGGATTGGGATGTGTGAGTGGCCAAAACAGGCACTCCACGACTATTAGGAGAGGCTCTGTCCCCAACAATCCAGAGGTCGGGGCGCACCTGGGGATGGTCTGTGGCAGCTGGAGCACCCAGCAAGAGGAATTGGAGATTGCACTAACCTGGAGACCCGAGGCCTGTGGCTGCCCACTCAAGAAGAACTGGGAACAGCTTGCAGCCCAGGGCTCCGGGGCGGGCATGCCCTGCGAAGCCAATCAGGGGTGGCTGGGGACTGTGCGCCCCCGGGCGCCGGGGCTGGCGGTTTGAAAGCCCTGAATCAAGGGACAAAAGGGGTCAGTGAACACAGGAGCATGGAGCTCACGCCTAGAGGGCCCGGAACAAATAGCTGACAACCCAGCCCCTGTGATCAGAGACCTGCAGGGCCGACAGCCTCTGTGGGAGAAAAACAGAGGATCCCCATCGAGCGCCATTGAGGGGAGCCACAGTCCTCACAAACTCGACTCAATGTGGAGGCCAGGCAGCCCAGAAGGGGTGCTGCGAATTCCTAGCAACTGGGCTGGAGGCAGGGCAGCAGCTAAGAGTGCATCTCAGGAAGAGAGAAAAGGAAACCTGATATCTTCCCAGCCTGTAGCAGACAGGAGAACCAGAGGAGCAGGCCTGACAGGACACCTTTAAAGCCAGCCAACAGAAGTTGTTTTTTGTTTGTTTGTTATTGTTTTTGTTCTTTTCTTTTCTGTTTGTTTGTTTGTTTGTTTGTTTTTCCCACCCTTCTTCCTATCTGTCCTTCTTTATTTTTTTAATTCCTTCTACCTTCCCTTCACTTAGTATTCCTAGCCTTCTCCTCTTCTTATTTGTAATTTTTTTATTTTTATTTTATTTTTTTCTTTTTCTTTTTCTTTTTCCTTTTTCTTTCCTCCTTTTCTCCCTTCCCCTCTCTTCTTTATCCACAGGTGAGACATTAAAACCTGGATTTGTGAAGAGAATAGAGTGGGATTCAGACAACGGTCAGCCCAAAAAACAGAGACAGTGACACAAAATTAACTTCACTACTCCAGAGAACTTGACAGATCAATTTAAGAAACAGAGGCTAGCAAGAAGAATCTCACAAACAATGGGAAGACAAAGAAACAATCCCCAAATGAAAGGAAAGGAGGAAGCCCCAGAAAGAAAGATAAATGAAACAGAGGTAAGCCAACTGTCAGATACTGAGTTCAAAGCATTTGTTATCAGGAAGCTCAAGAAGCTTGACGAGCTTGATGAGCTCACAGAAAATTACCAGAAACTACAGGGAAACTATAATGAACTCACTGCAAACTAGGTCAACATGAAAAAGGAAATAGAAACTATCCACAAGGGCCAAGAGGAAATGAAGAATACAATATCTGAACTGAATAACACAACAGAAGGAATCCAAAGCAGACTCGATGATGCAGAGGATCAGATCAGCGAGCTGGAGGACAAGGTAGAAAAAACCACCCAAAAAGAGCAAGAACAGGAAGAGACTCAGAAAGAATGAAGAGGTATTAAGGGAAATGCAGGACAACATGAAATGTAACAGTATTCGTATAATAGGGATTCCAGAAGGAGAGGAAGAGCAACAAGGGATGGAAAACCTGTCCGAAAAAGTAATGATGGAAAACTTCCCTATCTGATGAGGGAAAAAGCCACACAAATCCAGAAAATAAAGAGAGTCCCATTCAAAAGGAACCCTAACAGGCCCACTTCAAGACACATCATCATTAAAATGGCAAAACTCCAAGACAAAGAGAGAATCCTAAAGGCAGCGAGGCAGAAACAGGAAGTAACATACAAGTGAACCCCAATAAGGTTAGCAACTGACTTCTCAATGGAAACACTCCAAGCCAGAGGGAATGGCAAGAAATATTCCAAGTAATGAGAACCAGAGGCCTGCAACCAAGACTACTCTACCCAGCAAGGCTCTCAATCAAGATAGATGGCCAAATAAGGAGCTTCCCAGACAAAAGAAGTCTAAAAGAATACGCCTCCACCAAACCAGCTCTGAAAGAGATCCTAAAGGGACTGATTTAAGGAAAGGAAGGGAAAGAGAGAGAGACAGGAACACAGGTACAAAAAAAAATGGCATGAATAAGTACCTATCAATAATAACCTTAAACGTAAATGGATTAAATGCTCCAATTAAAAGACATAGAATAGCGGAATGGATAAGAAAGCACGACCCATACATATGCTGCCTACAAGAAACCCACCTCAGGACAAAAGACTTACACAGACTGAAAGTGAAGGGCTGGAAACAAGTTTTCCAAGCAAACGGACAAGAAAAAAGAGCTGGGGTAGCAATACTCATATCAGAAAAAATAGACTTCCAAAAAAGGGCCATCAAGAGAGATCCAGAAGGGCACTTTATAATACTCAAGGGAAAAATCCACCAAGAAGACAGAAATATTGTAAATATATATGCACCCAACACAGGAGCCCCCAAATACATAAAGAAAATCTTGGAGGACATCAAGAAAGACATTGATAGCAACACAATTATTGTAGGGGACTTCAACACCCCACTGTAAAAAATGGACAGATCCTCCAAAAAAATATCAGTAAAGACATTGTTGATATCAACAAAGGCACTGAACAATGCCCTAGAAGAAATGGACTTAATTGATATATATAGGGCCCTTCACCCCAAAGAAGCTAAATATACATTCTTTTCAAATGCACATGGAACATTTTCAAAAATAGACCATATGATAGGACACAAAACAAGCCTCAACAAATTCAAGAAAATTGAAATCATACCAAGTATTTTCTCTGACCACAAGGGA